>MQUG01002787.1:0-13359 GCA_007213375.1 Steinernema feltiae | reverse complement strand
GACAGGTGCACCTGCAAGTTGGCGTGCCTCGAAACCATTCCTTGAGCGCGCCATGCCAGCACGATGCAGGCTGGCCGCTGGGCAGTTGGACGACCTCGCAGCTGCGCCAGGTCATGGGCATGACCATGCCCATGCCTATGGCCTTGGAAAAGGCCTCCTTGGCGGAAAAGCGCGTGGCCACGAAGCGGATGCCGCGCTCGGGCCAGCGCGCGCGGCGGGCACGCCAGGTGGCCAGTTCGCCCTCGGCCAGCACCTTCTCGCGAAACGGTCGCCATGGCGCTCCAGGCTGGCGCGGATGCGGCGCACGTCGCAGATGTCGTACCGATGCCGTAGATCATGGATTCGCTCCGCGAAGGATTCAGGCGCCCCTGCGCGCCACCATGCCCTGGTCTATGCACTGCTGGTAGGCGCGCACGGTTTCGGCATAGCCCAGCTCCAATGCGTCGGCGATCAGCGCATGACCGATGGAGACTTCGAGCAGGCCCGGCACGCGCGCGACGAAGGCGGCCAGGTTGTCGCGGCTTGAGGTCGTGGCCGGCATTGATGCCCAGCCCGGCATCCAAAGCCGCCTGGGCCGCCGCCGCATAGGCCTGCCAGCTGGGCTTCCTGGTCTGCCGTGCCCCACGCCGCCGCATAGGGCTCGGTGTACAGCTCGACCCGGTCGGCGCCCACGGCGCGCGCAGCGGCCATCTGCGCGGGCACGGGTCCATGAACAGGCTGACGCGCACGCCCAGCTGGCGGCATTCGGCAATCAGCGGCTCCAGGCGCTCGGCGTCCTGCGGGAAGTTCCAGCCATGGTCGCTGGTGAACTGGTCCTCGCTGTCGGGCACGAAGGTGGCCTGGTGCGGGCGCGTGTCGCGGATGAAGTCCATGAGGTTCTGCGTCGGTTGCCCTCGATGTTGAAACTCCGCCTGCGGCCAGTGTTTCATCAGCGCATGCAGTTCATGGACATCCTCGCTGCGGATATGGCGCTGGTCGGGACGCGGATGGATGGTGATGCCCTGGGCACCGGCCTCCAGGCAGATGCGCGCGGCACGCGTCACGCTGGGAATGCCCAGGTGGCGCGTGTTGCGCAGCAGCGCAACCTTGTTGACATTGACCGACAGCGCCGTGCGCTGCGAAGCGTGGGAAAGATTCATAGCGATTGCAGATCCATCATCAGCTGGCGGGTGCGCAGCATGGGACTGCCGCAATGGTATTGCAGCAGGGCCCTCAGTTGGGGCTTGAGGGCCAGCGCCTGCTCGGGTTGGGCCACCACATGCAGCGTGGCATTGAAGGCCTGCCGGGCCTGCAGCGCACTTTCAATGGCCTGCCATTGCGCAGCGCCCAGCACGGCGCGCTCGCCCTGCAGCGCCGGGCGCAGGCCGCCTTCGGCCACCAGCGCATAGCGGCGGCCTTCGGCCAGCGGCGCCAGCGTGGCACTTTCCTCATTCAAGGCGGGCAGATGGCCCAGTTCGCGCAGCAGCAGCAGCTCGAAGGTGCGCAGCACGGGCTCGATGGCATCACCGTGCTGGCCCGCCAGCACGCGCACCACGCCGGCATAGATGTCGAACAGCGCCGCATAGGGATCGTCTCGCGCCAGCAGGCGCATCAGCAGCTCGTTGAGGTACAGGCCCGACATCAGGGCATCGCCCTGGGGCATGACATGGCCGCCCACCCACTCGGCACCCTTGAGGGTGTGGATCTCGGCATTGCCCTCGCCGCCCAGGCTGTAGCTCAGGCTCAGCGGCTGCAGCGGCAGCAGCACGGGGCGAAAGTTCGAGGTCGGGCGCTTGACGCCTTGGCCGCCAGCGCCACGCGGCCCCGGTGCCGCGTGAAAACCTCAAGAATCAGGCTGGACTCGCTCCAGTCATAGCTGTGCAGCACATAGGCCGGCTCGTCCGAGACACGCTTGGCGCTAGCCATGGACAGAGGCTCTTGCGGGGAGGTTTCTCACTCGTAGCCGAAGGAGCGCACGCGGGCCTCGTCGTCGGCCCAGCCGGAGCGCACCTTGACCCAGACTTCGAGGAAGACCTTGGCATCCATGAGCTTTTCCAGCTCCTGGCGGGCCTCGGTGCTGATGCGCTTGAGGCGCTCGCCCTTCTCTCCGATGATCATGGCCTTGTGTCCGTCGCGCTCGACCACGATGGTGGCCGCCACGCGGATGAAGCGCTTGTGCTGCTTGCTGGCCTCTTCCTCGAACTTGTCGATGACCACCGTGGAGGTGTAGGGCAGCTCGTCGCCCGTGAAGCGGAACAGCTTCTCACGCACGGTTTCCGAGGCGAGGAACTTCTCGCTGCGGTCGGTCAGCTCGTCGGCGCATACATCCAGTCCTGCTCGGCAGGTATTTCTCGCAGATGCCGAACAGGCGCTCGATGTCGCCCTTGCTCTTGGCCGACATGGGCACGAACTCGGCAAACGGATGGCGCTCCTGCATGCTCTTGAGCCAGGGGGCGATCTCGGCACGGCGGCCCACGGTATCGAGCTTGTTGGCGATCAGCAGCGTGGGAATGCCGGGCTTGAACAGCGACAGCACCTTGGCATCGGCCAGCGTGAACTGCCGGCTTCCACGACGAACAGGATCAGGTCCACGTCGCCGATGGCGCCCATCACGGTCTTGTTGAGCGACTTGTTCAGCGCCGTGCTGTGCTTGGTCTGGAAACCCGGTGTATCGACGAAGATGAACTGCGTCGCGGCGCGCGAGCGAATGCCCGTGATGCGGTGGCGCGTGGTCTGCGCCTTGCGCGAGGTGATGCTGATCTTCTGGCCCACCAGCGCATTCATCAGCGTGGACTTGCCCACATTGGGCTTGCCGACGATGGCGATCAGGCCGCAGCGCTGCGGGCCTGTCGGCACCTCGGGCGCCTGGGCTTCCTCAGGGTGGATGCCGTGCGCGCTGCGCCGGCGCCGGGCTTGGCCGCAGCCAGCAGGGCATCGAGTTCGGCGGCGGTCTGTGCCGGCGCCGGAGGTTTGTCTTGGTTCATGCGTGTCTTGCTTTCAATAGTTCCAGCATGGCTGTGGCAGCCGTCTGCTCTGCGGCTCTGCGCGAGGCACCCGTTCCCCGGGCCTGCAGCTGCAGCTCGGCAATCGCGCAAGCCACTTCAAAGGTCTGGCGGTGGGCGGCGCCCGTGGTGGCGACCACCTCGTACTGCGGCAGCTTCATGCGCCGTCCCTGCAGCCATTCCTGCAGGGCCGTCTTCGCATCCTTTTCGGCGGCACGCATGTGGGGGTTGATGTCCACGCCTTCGAAAAGATGGTGTACCACCTTCTCGCCCGCAGCGTAGCCGGCATCCAGATAGACCGCGCCGATCAGGGCCTCGACCGCATCGGCCAGGATGGAGGGGCGTTGCTTGCCGCCCGACTTGGATTCACCCTCGCCCAGGCGCAGCAGATCGGGCAACTGCAGCCTCAGCGCGATCTGGTGCAGCGTGCCTTCCTTGACCAGGTTGGCGCGCACGCGGGACAGATCGCCCTCGGGCATGGAACTGAGCCGCTGGTAGAGCAGGCTGGAAATGGCAAGGTTCAGCACCGAGTCGCCGAGGAATTCCAGGCGCTCGTTGTTGTCTGCCGAGAAGCTGCGGTGCGTGACGGCACGCTGCAGCAATGCAGGCTCGGCAAATTGATGCTGCAGCCTCAGCTGCAGCGCATTCAGTAAGGGAGGCACCTATTGGGTCTGCTTCTTAAAACGGTAAGTCAGGTAGGCGGGCCCACGAGATGGATCTCGCGCGAATACTCGAACCCCACCACCACGCGGTCATTGATCTTGGTCACTTCGAGATCACCCCCCTTGACGGACGTGAAGTCATCGATAGCGGCGGAACGCTCGAAGTTGGCCCTCACCTCGGCCACGGAATTTCCCTCGCGGGCCGCCTTGTTGGTCGCCTTGACGATGGCCTGATACTCCAGGAAGACCGGCAAGGATTGTGCGCCCACGGCCACCACGCACACGCCCAGTGCCACCATAAACACCAGTCCAGAAAGGACAGGCCACGCTGGCGCGAACGCCGGTTGTTCGATGTCAACATGCTTTTTCCTCCTCCGATGCGAATCCCTCGCACATGCCCGGTCCGATCCGGACCCAGGCATGCACATGATCAATGGAAGCTGCCGATGCGCTTGAAATCCCGAAGTTCATCCAGACGAAGAAAGCCCGGCCCACGATGTTCTTGTCGGGCACAAAGCCCCAGTAGCGGGAATCCAGCGAATTGTCGCGGTTGTCGCCCATCATGAAGTACTGGCCCTCCGGCACCTTGCAGGTGATGCCCTCGACGCTGTAGCGGCAGTTCTCGCGGAACTCGAAGCCGCTGGCGCCCTGGATGAAGGCGGGCACGTCCTGGTTCACGATCATGCGGTGCGGCTTGTCGCCCAGCGACTCCTCGTACTGCTTGAAGTAGCGCATCGCATCCTTGTCGAAGAAGTCGGGCAGTGCATTGACCGGGACTTCCTTGCCATTGATCGTCAGCCGCTTGTTCAGGTAGGCGATCTCGTCGCCGGCAGGCCCACCACCCGCTTGATGTAGTCAAGGCTGGGCTGGGGCGGGTAGCGGAACACCACCACATCGCCACGCTGCAGCGGCGTTCCCTGCGTGATCTTGGTGTTGATCACCGGCAGGCGCACGCCATAGGTGAACTTGTTCACCAGGATCAGGTCGCCCACGAGCAGCGTGGGGATCATGGAGCCCGAAGGGATCTTGAACGGCTCGAACAGGAACGAGCGCAGCACGAAGACGATCGCGATCACCGGGAACAGGCCTGCCGTCCAGTCCAGCCACCAGGGCTGCATGAGGATGCGGCCTTGGCTCTTCCGACACCTCGATGTCGGTCTTGGCGATGCCCATGCGGTCGAGTTCTGCGCGGCGCGCCACGGCAGCCTCCTCGATGGCCACGGCAGCGCGGCGGCGGCGCGGCAGGAAGTACAACCGTTCGCCACCCAGTACAGGCCCGTGACCACGGTGGCCAGAACAGCAGCAGCGCGAAGTTGCCCTCGATGAAGCCTGTGTACCAGGCGCCGATATAGCCACGAAGGCCGCGAGTACGACGGCCGTAATCCATTGCATGGCTTGCATCAATCCTCCACTTGCAGGATGGCCAGGAAGCCTCCTGGGGCACTTCCACCGAGCCGATCTGCTTCATGCGCTTCTTGCCGGCCTTTTGCTTTCCAGCAGCTTGCGCTTGCGGGTGATGTCGCCGCCGTAGCACTTGGCCAGCACGTTCTTGCGCATGGCCTTGACGGTTTCACGGCGATGATGTTGGCGCCGATCGCTGCCTGGATCGCCACGTCGAACATCTGGCGGCTGATGATTCTCGCGCATCTTGGCCACCACGGCCCGGCCGCGGTAAGTGGCCTGCGAGCGGTGCACGATGATGGACAACGCATCGACCTTCTCGCCGTTGAGCAGGATGTCGACCTTCACCACGTCCGAGGCGCGGTACTCCAGGAACTCGTAGTCCATGGAGGCATAGCCGCGCGACACGACTTGAGCTTGTCGAAGAAGTCCAGCACGATTTCGCCCAGCGGCATTTCATAGGTGAGCATCACCTGGCGGCCGTGGTACTGCCATGTTGATCTGCACGCCGCGCTTTTGGTTGGCCAGCGTCATCACCGGGCCCACATAGTCCTGGGGCATGTACAGGTGGACAGTGACGATGGGCTCGCGGCACTTCCTCGATGCGCGCCGGCATCGGGCATCTTGGACGGGTTTCTCGACCTGGATGACTTCGCCAGTCGGCCCTTGACCACTTCGTAGACCACGCTGGGCGCGGTGGTGATCAGGTCCTGGTCGAATTCGCGCTCCAGACGTTCCTGCACGATTTCCATGTGCAGCAGGCCCAGGAAGCCGCAGCGAAAGCCAAAGCCCAGCGCCTGCGAGACTTCAGGCTCGAACTGCAGGGACGAATCGTTGAGCTGCAGCTTCTCCAGCGCATCACGCAGCTGGTCGTACTCGCTGGCTTCGGTGGGATACAGGCCCGCGAACACCTGGGGCTTGATTTCCTTGAAGCCGGGCAGCGCCACGGTGGCGGGGCCCAGGTTGTTGGGAAGCTTCTTTTCCAGCGTGATGGTGTCGCCCACCTTGGCCGCCTTGAGCTCCTTGATACCGGCGATGATGTAGCCCACCTCGCCTGCGCGCAGCGCATCGCGCGGCACGTCGGCCGGGGTGAACACGCCCAGGTTGTTGGCTTCATAGGCAGCGCCCGAGGCCATCATCTTGAAGCGCTCGCCACGCTTGAGTTCACCATCGACCACGCGCACCAGCATCACGACGCCCACATAGGTGTCGAACCAGCTGTCGATGATCATGGCGCGCAGTTGGCGCATTGGGATCGCCCTTGGGCGGCGGCACCTTGGCAACCACGGCCTCCAGGATCTCGTCGATGCCCATGCCGGTCTTGGCCGAGCAGGGAATGGCATCGCTGGCATCGATGCCGATGACATCCTCGATCTCGGCCTTGGCGTTGTCAGGATCGGCCTGCGGCAGATCCATCTTGTTGAGAACAGCCGTCACCTCCACGCCGAGCTCCAGCGCGGTATAGCAGTTGGCCACGGTCTGCGCCTCGACGCCCTGCGAGGCATCCACCACCAGCAGCGCTCCCTCGCAGGCCGACAGCGAACGCGAGACTTCGTACGAGAAGTCCACGTGGCCGGGCGTGTCGATGAGGTTGAGGTTGTAGACCTGGCCATCCTTGGCCTTGTACTGCAGGGCTGCGGTCTGCGCCTTGATGGTGATGCCGCGCTCTTTCTCGATATCCATCGAGTCCAGCACCTGGGCTTCCATGTCACGGTCAGCCAGGCCTCCGCAACGCTGGATGAGGCGGTCAGCCAGCGTCGACTTGCCATGGTCGATGTGCGCAATGATGGAAAAATTTCTGATGTGGTTCATCAACGAGAAGGACTGCTAGTGAAGGTGGAAAACGACAGGGCCGGCGCACAAGAAAAAAGGGCGCGTCCATGAACGACGCGCCCCGAACCAACAATCTCTGGCAACTGCGATAGTTGGGACTTTATTGTAGGCAAAAAGGGCTGAAAACCAAGCCCTGACAAGGCCTGCAAAGGTCCGGGCTTGATCTGTCACAATTATTTATCAACAGTTTATCAACAGAACCGCCGAGCCATTTCTCGCCGTCGATCACCGGATAGTGCGGTGCTTTTGCACCGCAACAATCCCCTTTGAAAACAGGTTTCTGACGCCTTGAGCCGTCACGCTTTGGTAGGGCATTTTACCCAATGCCCCAAGGGGCATGGGCGGCTCCGGGTCAGGATTCCGAGGGTATTCCCCAGGAACCGGAAAACCGCCCTCCCCCGCAGCTCAGCGCGCCGGACGGATCAGCACGTACTGCGCCCATTCGCCACGGCGCACCAGCAGGTTCACCGGCTTGCTCTTGTCCACCTTGGCCAGCGTGGCTTCGAAGCTCTTGAGCCCCGTGATCTCGACATTGGCCAGCTGCAGGATCACGTCGCCTTCGCGCAGGCCGCGCGTGCCGCGGCCTCGACAGCCGCCGTCACGCGCACGCCGCCCTTGATGCCCAGCTCCTTCTTCTGGGCATCCGTGAGCTCGGCCAGCGTCAGGCCCCAGCGGCTGGGAAACCAGGGTGCTGCCCTTGCCGGAGGCCTTTGCCTGCGGGGCGGCGCCGTCGGGCTCGACCTCGGCGATCACCATGGTCAGATCCTTGGCAGCACCGCGACGGAACACCGTGATGGTGCTGCGTGTTCCGGGCTTGGTATTGCCTACCAGGCGCGGCAGGTCGGCCACCTTGTCGATGGCCTTGCCGTCGAACTTGATGATCACGTCACCGGCCTCGACGCCCGCCTTGGCAGCGGGCGAATCCGACTCGACGGCCGAGACCAGCGCGCCTGCGCCTTGCCCAGGGCCGATGGATTCGGCAATATCCTTGGTGACCGGGCCGATCTGCACGCCAATGCGGCCTCGCGTGACCTTGCCGGTGGCGCGCAACTGGTCGCTGACACGCACGGCCTCATCGATCGGAATCGCGAAGCTGATGCCCATGAAGCCGCCGGAGCGCGAATAGATCTGGCTGTTGATGCCCACGACCTCACCGCGCATATTCAGCAACGGGCCGCCCGAGTTGCCGGGGTTGATGGCCACATCGGTCTGGATGAAGGGCAGATAGTCACCCGTGTCGCGCTGCTTGGCGCTGACAATGCCTGCAGTGACGGAGTTTGTCGAGACCGAAGGGCGAACCGATGGCCATCACCCACTCGCCGACCTTGAGGCGTTCACGTCGCCGATCTTCACGGCAGGCAGCCCAGTGGCGTCGATCTTGACCACGGCCACGTCGGTGCGCTTGTCGCTGCCGACGATCTTGGCCTTGAACTCGCGGCTTGTCGGTCAGCGTGACGATGACTTCGTCAGCGCCTTCGACCACGTGGGCATTGGTCATCACAAAGCCATCGGCCGTCAGGATGAAGCCGGAGCCCACGCCGCGCGGCTGCTCCTCGTCAGGCTGCGAACGCGGGCTGTGGACGCTGGCGCGGCACATTGGGCACGGGCAGGCCGAAGCGGCGGAAGAATTCGAGCATGTCCTCGTCCATGCCCAGCGCCTCGGCGGAGTTGGCCGACACCTTCTCCAGCGTGCGGATGTTGACCACGGAAGGGCCGACCTGCTCGACCAGATCGGTGAAGTCCGGCAGCCCCCGCACCACGGCGCCACTTTGCGCATGGGCGGCACTCACCGGCACCAGCATTCCTGCGCCGCCTGCAGCCAGCGCCAGAACGCCGGCCAGTGCGCAGGACTGCAGCGTCTTCCATCGAACAGTGGTCATGGTCATCCTTTCCATCTCAATCATTACGTTGCCCCGACGCCATCGCGCCAAGGCGGTTTGTTCGGACACATGGCAGCCGACTTGCTTTCGGACGAACGTCCACATTCTGGCGCAGTCCTGGCGAGCATCGGCCAGACGATGGCTCAGAAGCCTGAAAGACACGGTTAGTTCCCGAATCGGCAGCATGCATGGGGCGCGAGCCGCCGTGCATGGAGCACAAATGACTGCACCCGCGTCCATTTCAATGCCGAAAGGCTGAACGCGGGTGCAAAAGAAGGCAGGAGAGCAATGCTCTCCTGTGAGATTCAGCGCTGGTTGGCGCGCGGTGCCGAGGCGAAGTTGGCGTTGCGCAGGAAGCTGGCGGGCATCTGCAACGTGGCCGGCCCACTGTATTGCGGATGCGAGGCCAGCAGCGCATCCAGGCGCGGATCGCGCAGCATCACGCTCTGCCCGTAGGGTCCGGCCACCGCCACGACCGAGGAAGACTGGGCCGTATCGCCAAGCGGGAAGTCCTGGGCATTGCCAGCCACCGCAACCGGCGCCGACGGAGCACCCGACTCAAGGGCAGCCAGGGCCCGGCCCGGCGCGGCGCCGGGACCGGCAGGCGCGCCCAGCATCACGCTCCAACCAATGGCGGCCACGGCCGCCACGGAGGCAAAGCCCGCCGCCATCTTCCAGCGGAATACCGAAGCATTGGCCGCATCGCGCAGCGGCGCGCCATTGATCACAGCCCGGTCCTGCGCCGGATGCGCGATTTGCGCCAGCTCTTCAGTAGCCACCGAGACCAGGGGACGGCGAGGCTCGTTGGCCAGTTGGGCGCGGATTCCGGAGAGCACATCGTGCCGGCTGTGATGTGCCAATTCAGGGGAACGCAGCACATCGCCCACGAGGTGGTACATGCGCCACTCCTGCTGGCCTGCATCGCTTTCCGCATAGGCCAGCACGGCCTGCAACTCTGCGGCAGAGAGTTCACCATCAGCCAATGCCGACAATTGTTCGCGCTTCGTCAGATCGTCATTCATGATCAATCACCTGCTTGTCTGCTCTGAGACCCTGTACCCAAAAAAATGCGCCACCGGCAGCCACAACCCATCACGACTACCAACGCTTGCCCGACTGGCGCTCCAGCAAAGGCTTGACCCTGGCTGAAATCGCTTCCCGTGCGCGAAAAATGCGTGAGCGCACGGTGCCGATGGGGCAACCCATGGCGTTCGAGATTTCCTCGTAGCTCAGACCTTCGATTTCCCGCAACGTGACAGCTTGTCGGAGATCCTCGGGCAAAGCCTCCATGGCGGCGTTGACTGCCTGGGCAATTTCCTGGGCCGCCAGGATCGTTTCGGGCGTTTCTTCGGTGGTTAGTTCCTGGCTGACCCGGGAAGTTTCATCATCGTCATCCCCGTTGTGTAACGCGCTTTCGGTGATCAACGGCGAGCGCTTCATGTCCAGCAGCGCCTTCTTGGCGGTATTCACGGCAATGCGGTACAGCCAGGTATAGAACTGGGCATCCCCCCGAAACTGGTGCAGGGCACGATAGGCGCGGATGAAGGTTTCCTGCGCAATGTCCGGCACCAGGTCCACGTCGCGCACCATGCGGCCGATGAGGCGCTCGATGCGGCGCTGGTACTTGATGACCAGTAGCTCGAAGGCCCGCATGTCTCCTGCGTTGGTGCGCTCGACCAGAGCCAGGTCGCTATCGGCAGAAGAAGGCGGGAATTCGGGAGGCGTCATGAAATCGGTGAAGACGGGCCGCAGCGGCCCTGGCGCAGTCATTGCGCCCGTTCTGTAGGTCTGGCCGGGGAATATACAGCACGCCGCAAATCACCCCAGGTTTCCGGACTCTGCCTGCACAACAGCAGCAGCCAGCGGGAGCCGCGCCAATGCGCGGGCCCCGCCGGCACCATGGAAACCATGGGACGGACCTGCACCCACAACCACGGCCCACCATCGGCCCGCACCTGCAGCCGCACCGGCTGCGCCGCCTGGCCCGGGTCCGCCGCGCCGATCGACCACTGCACGCCATCCCAGGCGATGAAACCTTGACCCAGGCTGTGCCATCCATGCCACATGCCTGCAGCACTGACCAGGCAAACCGCAACGGCCACGGCGGCAGGCCACCACCCTGACTGGAGATTCAAGACCCATGCCCGCAAAAGCATGGCGGCCAGCAGCCAAAGCGCAAAAAGACACGCTGCCACGGTGCGCGATGGCTTCAGCGGATGGCGAACTGCGGGCGGCGCATGGCGAGACGGCATGCCTGCAGTGTCGCAAAACCGCAGCATGGCCGGCATTTATCCCGCATTCACCTTGCACATGCGTGAAATAAAAAAGCCCGCCTCCTTGCGGGGCGGGCTTTTCATGTGCGTTGCGCAGGCCTCAGATTCGCTTGAACACCAGCGTACCGTTGGTGCCTCCGAAGCCGAAGTTGTTCTTCACCGCCACCTCGATAGTCGCGTCCCGTGCCGTATTGGCGCAGTAGTCGAGATCGCACTCCGGGTCCTGGTTGTCCAGGTTGATGGTCGGAGGAATCTTTTGCTCGTGCAGTGCCAGCACGGTGAAGACGCTCTCGATGCCACCGGCACCGCCCAGCAGGTGACCTGTCATGGACTTGGTCGAACTGACAACGATGTTCTTGGCGTGATCGCCCAGAGCCGCCTTGATGGCATTCGTCTCGTTGAGGTCGCCCAGCGGCGTGGAAGTGCCGTGCGCGTTCAAATAGTCGATCTGGTCGGCATTGATGCCGGCATTTCGCAAAGCTGCCAGCATGGCGCGGCGCGGGCCGTCCATGTTGGGTGCCGTCATGTGGCCGGCGTCGGCACTCATGCCGTAGCCGCACAGTTCGGCGTAGATCTTGGCACCGCGGGCCTTGGCATGCTCGTACTCTTCCAGCACCAGCACGCCGCGCCTTCGCCCAGCACGAAGCCGTCGCGGTCCTTGTCCCAGGGCGCGAAGCGGCCTTGGGATCATCATTGCGCGTGGACAGGGCGCGCATGGCGGCAAAGCCGCCGACGCCCAGGGGGGAGACCGTGGCTTCCGTGCCACCAGCCACCACCACATCGGCATCGCCGTATTCGATCATGCGTCCTGCCTCGCCTATGCAGTGCAGCCCGGTCGTGCAGGCAGTCACCACGGCAAGATTCGGCCCCTTGAAGCCGAAGCGCATGGACACATGGCCAGCCACCATGTTGATGATGGAGGCAGGCACGAAGAACGGCGTGATGCGGCGCGGTCCGCGCGCAGCCAGTTCCGCGTGGGTGTTCTCGATCAGCGGCAAGCCGCCGATGCCCGAACCGATCACACAGCCGATGCGCGTGGCCAGATCATCCGACAAGGCCTCGCCCGTGGGCAGACCTGAGTCCTGCACGGCTTGCGCCGCAGCAGCGATGCCGTAATGGATGAAGGTGTCCATGGAGCGCGCATCCTTGGCGCTCATGTACGACTCCACATCGAATCCCTTGACCTCACCCGCAATCTTGCAGGCAAAGTTCGAGGCATCGAACTTGGTGATGAGGTCAATGCCGGACTGGCCGGCCAAAAGATTGGCCCAGGCGTCGCCCACCGTGTTACCCACGGGGGAGATGCAACCCAGGCCGGTCACGACAACGCGACGACGGCTCATGCGTAAAACCTTCTGCTGATCGCTCGGGTCAGGGCCCTATCAGGCCTTCTGGTGGGTGTTGGCGTAGTCGATGGCGTTTTGCACCGTCGTGATCTTTTCCGCGTCTTCGTCGGGGATCTCGATGCCGAATTCATCTTCCAGGGCCATCACCAGCTCCACCGTGTCCAGGGAGTCAGCACCCAGATCAGCCACGAAGGCCTTTTCGTTGGTGACTTGAGACTCTTCAACGCCGAGTTGTTCGGCAATGATTTTTTTGACACGTGCTTCGATATCGCTCATGGTTCCCTCTGGGGTTGTGAATGAACCCGCGATTCTAGCTGCTTCGGGCCTCAGGCCTCTTCAGCCGGCCGTCGCGAGGAAACGGCCTCTTCGGTTGCAAGCAACGCGGCTTCTGGCAGGGTCTGCCGCAGCCGCCGCAGCACTTACATGTACATGCCGCCGTTGACGTGCAATTCCTGGCCGGTGACGTATCCCGCACCCGCAGATGCGAGGTAGGCCACGGCATGGGCGATGTCGCTGGGCTGGCCCAGATCGCCATGGCGATCTGCGATTTGAGGGCGTTCTTCTGCTCTTCGGCAGCTCCGCCGTCATGTCGGTGGCAATGAAGCCGGGCGCCACGCAGTTGACCGTGATGCCGCGGCTGCCAGTTCACGGGCCAGCGCACGCGTCATGCCGGCAACGCCGGCCTTGGCGGCCGCATAGTTGGCCTGGCCGGGTTGCCGGAGCGCCGACGACGCTGGTGATGTTGATGATGCGGCCAAAACGCTGCTTCATCATGGGCCGAATGGCCGTACGGCTGACTCGGAAACCGCCTTGAGATTGTGTCAATCACGCATCCCAGTCGTCGTCCTTCATGCGCATGGCCAGGGTGTCGCGTGTGATGCGGCGTTGTTGACCAGCACATGCAGACCGCCGTCATTCTTGACGATGCTGTCGATCAGGGCATCGACGCCGCCCCATCCGTGACATTGAGGTTCACGCCACGG
>MQUG01002786.1:0-11242 GCA_007213375.1 Steinernema feltiae | reverse complement strand
CGGTAGCGCACTGCGCGTTGTCGTTGAAAACAAGCCATAAAAATGGCGGTTGATGGGAGCTGGCAGAGTCAATAAACCAACTGGGACGGACGGAGTGCGCTGACAATGAGTTTTGGCTCGGAAACGCGAAAAGAGGGAGATTTGTAAATGTCACATGTTCAAATTCGCCTTGTTTCTTTGCGAATGTAAGCAGAAACCAAAAATCTGATCCGACAGGTTCGAAGAACGGATTAAGATCTACGATTTGATGTGTCGCACGTTCGGTTTAAACACAAAAATCAACATTTTAAAGGAGGGTACGGTGGTTTTTTGCTGAATTTCTGCTTTAAAAGAGTACTGTAGATATGCAGAAAATGAAAAATCGTTTCAACGCTCTATGTATAAAACGACAAAAGTTGGTAAATTTCACAAGTTCATCTTCCTTGTTTTGTCTGAAAATTGTAGTCTAAACTATTGATTTTCTCTCCATAGGCAGATAGCGCACTAAACGAGCTACAATTTGATATGTAAATTATCTAGGAAAGTTCATATGTTCGGCCTTTGATGTACAAATTGCGTAGGAAAACTCAAAAGTTCGCTCAAACACATACAGCCTACTGTAGTCTCTATTTCCGGCTTCTCTTTGCATCCGCTAAATGCTCCCAGCGCACTCCGCACGCTATCAGCCTCAATCTTTCCATCTTGCAATTCCTCGGGGGCGAGGTGACTTTGTGCGCCTGCGCGCGGCTTGATATCGCAACCTATCGTATTTCGCTCCGCGCGAGTGCATTTCCTTCCTCTCTCGCTCGATCGCGCGCTCTCCGTGTGGCGGCGGCGGCGGATGAATGTGGACGACGAGGACGGCGGCGGCGTGCGCTGGATATACGACAAACATTCATGGCCCTTTCGCGGGCTCCGCGCGTCGTTGATGAAAAGAGGAGAGAACCGGACGGGGCGAACTAACTCGCGTTCAATGGATCAAAGAGGCGAAGCCGACGCCCACACATAACGACATGAATGCGGCGACGGCGGCGAGCGAGCGAGGAGATGACGCGATGAACGCGTTACAAAAGACGGCGGAGATGAAAAAATGAGTTGAATTATGCGACGCTTGGGAGTTGGGGTGCAACGTTGCAGACTGCAGGCAGCTTGTGAGATTACGGTAGGTTACTGTTAGCCCACAGTCCACATTTCATTCCTATAAGTCGTACAACTTGAAGAATTTTGGGATACTGTAACAAAATTTTCAAAAAATCCATTAACTTGGAAATATCACACGTTCATTTCTTCACTCTGTAGCTTCTTACATTAGACCTATACGTCCATACTCACATAGGTCGGAGTGCCGCTTTCAAGACCTACAAGATAAAATGTTTCCCAATCGGTAAACCTCATACGTTCGTCCAAAATCGCGCAAATTCAAAAATCACGCACAATGTCATCATAAATAATTTGTTTTTGTTTTTGAAGCGCGGATTTCGCCATTAAAAATACATCATTTAGGACGGCAGCAAATGGCTCTATTACCGTAACCCAAAATGACTTGTTTTTCGGTTCGTGTGTTTATCGCTTCCGAATTTTCGCCTTTTTTGAACCGCGAAAGGACACAAATGTCACATGTTCGGCGCTCTGCCTCCGAGTTGTTATGTGCTCGTTTCAGTAAATATCGCATGTTCGGAGGGAGAGAGAGCTTAGCGTACAAAATCCCTTCCTGGATCAACACTTCTCGCTTGTCACAGCAGCGCGGATTTGTCCCTCCGTCCGTCCGTCGCTCTCTCCTCTAATAAGCCGCCACTGTTACCCTTTTAAGAGGGAGAGGACCGCGCGCTATTGATAGCCCTCTCGCGCGGATAATCCCCGGCGTGGAGATTAGACGCGTGCGAAAGTCGCGCGCTCGCTCGCAAAGTGGCCGCGCGAGGCGGCGAAGAAGGTAACGAAGCAGAAAACATTGTCGTTTGGGGCATTCAAGTGTGCGCTTTTCAGCTTCCTGCTTGCGCTACTCAGCGCCGCCGCCGCCGCCACACACAGCGAGAGAGCACTTCATGACTCCGTTTCCAATAATCAACGCACCGTATGAGCTAGCGCACGCGAGCGTATCTCCGCTGATGGAAGGCGGCAGGGTACTGTAGCCGAGAACATCGATTCGGAGAATTTGGACCTAACGACAATTAAAAAAAGATGGAATATATGACCGAACATTTGAAATTTTCTTTTTTGGAATAACTGCCTGAACCTATGAAATTTCCTAACAAGCGTTGCCTATCAAAAGATAGCCCTTGATATGGACTACAACTGTATGAATCCGGATTTCCGATTTGATCTTTACTAATCGAGAAAAGAACATTAGATGAACGTATTACATTTCCTAACTTTGTCATATGTTACTCCTTCTCTCCCTCAAAAACCCAAGTCACTTCACTCTAACCACCCTACCGTAACCTGCATCATCCCATGTCCCTCGCCCCTCAACTCCCATCGATGGCATAATTGCCGCACGTCCTTGTCGCGGTCCCGCCGCGCTCAATTAAATGAGAGCAATTAAAATGTGGCGATGGTGGCAGCAGCAACGACGAGGCAACCGACGGACGACGACAACGCAGAGAATCCGCTTGGGAGCCTGGAGGGTTTTGGGCGCGAGGTCCGTCGAAGACTAATGAGGTATCGATAGCCGCCGCCGCCGCTTCCTCTTCGTTTCGTTCCTGCGCGCGCGCTGCGCACAAATTGCGTGTTTATAAGACACTCGAACCGACGTGGCCCCACGGGATCCCGCCGCGACGGCAGATTAGCGCCCGCGTGCGCGTCTCCTTCGGCCGACTGATGTGAGGAAGAGAATGTATACAATCTCTTCGGGATTAGTGCCTCGGCCACGGGCCACGGTCAAAATAAACACCTCCCGTTCGGTGGGGAGCGGCAGCAGCAGCGAGACAAGCGCTGCTGTAAATTACATAAAGTTCGCATGTTCGGCTTGTCTCAACTCGGTGAAATATTAGCTTGTGTTGAGCGAAAAAACGCAGAAAATCGTTTTTTAGAGGAAAATCTTCGAAATTTGAAATTTCACACGTTCGGTCAGTGACTAAATTTCTAGTCCTATAGCAAAAGCTTGATCTAATTTACGACAATTGATGTTGGGAAAGCTCAAACACACTATTTCCGAAAGATTTTCTCGAAAAATAACGCAAAACGTCAAATTATTAAAGATCACACGTTCGGTTTCTTGCTCAGGAGTCAATCTAATACCAAAATAGACAACTACCAAGTCATAAGCGCTTCAATACGAACATTTCTACGAAAACCAAAACTTCAAACAAGATTTTCACTCCAATTAGTAAACCTCATATGTTCAACTTTGCCATATATCTCTTCAAAAACTGACATTTCCGAAAAATGATCAATTGCAAACTTGTACCCCAGATCCAGCTCTACATCACTATGAAACTGAAAAATTCATTCGTTCGGTCAATCTAATCTGCAATTCAAATCTTCTCCTGTTGCACTCTTCAGGGGTCCGCTGCCGCCGCCCGAATGCACCCATTATTCTTTCTCGCTGCAACCACAACTCCTCTCCCTCCAAAAATAAATTCTCAAACTGGTCGGCGTTGTCGCGGTTCGCGGAGACACAATTCATCATCCGGGCACCTTTCTTCAGTCAGTCACTCGTCCGTCATCAGCGGCAGCGGCGGCGGAGTCTCCACTGACGCCGCGCCATCACCGTCGATGCCCCGCGCACCCAATTAACCACTCGTTCGGCGTTGTTCGTCGGTTCGTTCGGCGGACGCCGAGTTTACATATTCATCGACGACGACGACGACGACGTCGCCGGTCGTTGCAGCGCACTCCGCGCGCCTCAGGCGCAACAATTATAAATTGGAGCGACGCCGGCTGAAATTATGACATCGATGCGTGACCGATGGACGCAGGAAGAGCGCGGGTCTTGAGGGGAGAGGGCGAATGTTGCGAATGAGCAAGTTGACCTCAAAACGCGTGGTCTCACAGCGAAACAACAAATTTGAGCAATGATTGACCGAACGTTTGATTTTTTGTACGTGTTGTATATGAAATTATAGCTGAGAAAATAGAGAATATGATCTAAAGCAGAAAATTCGCAAGTTCGGCCAGATATGTTAGAATTAGTTCTTTTTAACTCATTAGGCCGAACATGTGAATTTATTGTACATGATAGCTATCAAAATGGAGCTGAAACTCTGCTGCTACATTGCCATCAAACTTGAAAAATTAGTTTTGTTGAATTTTTTGAAAAAACAGGGCAAAACTGAACATTTGACATTTCCTAATTTGGACTTTTCATGCTTTGCAGAGTGTAGTGTAGTAACAGTTTACCATATTCAAGCCTACTGTACCCCTAAACCATGTCTCTATTTATAGAAACCACCCAGAAGCCGAACATCCGAACTTTACCCTTCCGGTGCCGTTTCTCGTCTTTGTTTTTGTTGCCATTATCAGGTCGCGACACGCGCATGCTTCTTGCGTGCGGCCATCCATTATCCATGGCCACGACCGATAATGGCTCTCCTCCCCGAGGCTCCCGCAGCGATCTCCGGGTCCTAGGCAGCAGCAGAGTAGAGCATCGCGAAGCTGGCGGTTAGCTGGCAGCAGCACTCGCTTGCTCTTTCCACTGTGACTGGCAGCAGCAGCAGCAGCAACGCACTTATCGATTTGGCGCAGATTTTAGGCTTGCAACAGCAGAGCCGCAGCGGCGGCACGAGGGAGGAGAGCGAGGGAGAGGCGGTGGCGGTGGATTGAGTGTGTTGAGTCCGAGTTGAGCTCGCTCCGCTCTGCTGTTGTAATGCAATGTGATTTGTACTAAAAACCACACGGTGCCGAACCGAAGACATATGGAAGTAGCGAGGTTAATCGAAAAATAATTAGTTCGATCCGGGGACCTTTGGAGCGGCAATTGAAAGGAGAGTTTTCAAATTTTTGATAAAACGAGATGAACTTTTGAGGTTTATCCTTGTTTTACATGAAATCGTAGCCCAGAACAAGCGCTACAAGACCATGTTAATCAAATTCATCAAAAACCTTAAAATTCGCCAAAAAATTGGTTTTATTTTTATGTTAAAATTTTGAACGAACGTTTGAAATTTACTGTTATTTTGCAACATTTAGGTCTCAAAACGATCTCCAACCCCACTTGATCTAAAAAAAAGTTGCAAACCAAATTATGAACCTATGATATTTACTGTTTTGGCAATATTGGTCCCAAAACGCTTAATTCCGACCGTAACCCGCTTACTGAACCCAGCATGAACCTCTGAAAGATACCAAAACTCTGAAATTGCGTTTTTAAAAAAAGCTCGATTCTCTGCGGATTCGAACCTTTGACCCTCCGCTCTCTAGACGCCTCCTTTATCCACTGAGCCACTCTGACATCAGCAGAAGCAGCAGAAGTAGAATACATAATCAATCAAGGTCACACTTTACGCTCGCGCACCCATAAAAGGTTGCCCGGTGGTGGTGGCGGCGGTGGTCGCCGTCGTCGCCTCCTCGCTCGCCACTGCAGCGCAACGACGAACGGTGGCCGCCACCAGAACGCGCAAAAACAGAGAACCGGGTCAGAGCAGAGAGCTCAGGAGCAGAATTTCAGTGTGTGAAATGATGATGATGACCTACCTGCACCCGGCCTAGCCGATCGCTGATGTCGATGCCGAACTGCTTCGCCGTGGAGAGACGATTCCGCAACGCTTCGGAGATCTAAAACAGAGCGCATGGTTGAGGCGATTGAGGCGGATATCGTTTGATTTGAGATTAGGACCCATCACGTTACCGTATACCGTCAGTGCGGACGCAAGATGCTCGCACACCTGAAACTTTGCTCACCTACGCCTAGTTGCAACTCAAGGTTGAGACGAAGTTCCAGGCGGCGAGCATCTCAAGCCTTGAGCCTCTCAGTCTCACTCTCAGATTTAGGATTGAACACACACGAGAGCCACAGAGAGAGCAGTCAAATAAAGGCCTGCGAATTCGATGAAGGCAAACACACGCGTTGATTCATGGAATGGCAGCAGGCAGCAGGAGAGGAGGAGGGCAGGAACAAACACCGCAGAAAGTGATGTGGAGTGGACCACACACACACACAACCAAGACGACGACGTGGACGACGAAGGCAGAAGAAGAAGAAGAAGAAGAAGACAGGAAGGAAGGAAGGCCGAAATATAGGCTGGACAACCTCCACACACGCCGCCGCCCCGCCACTCAGGCATCTCTCAGGCTCGCACAACGGACCGCGACGAGTCGCCTGCTCGCCTCGCTCGGCGGCATCCATCTGCTGTTGCTGCCGTCGCCGTCGTCGACGCCGCTGCGCGCGTCACTCGCTCGCTCGCTGCGGCTCCGCCCTCGCGCGCGCTGCGCCGACGCCCCCAAGCGACTGGCTGCAAATCGCGCGAGTGCCTCGAAAGGACACAAAAGACTCTAGAATGATGCGGCGGCGACGGCGGCGTTGGGAGGGAGGGAGGTACTGTAAAAGAGTAAATGAGGCACTCGCTCGTGAAAACACACTCAAAAGCTAGTTTTTTTGTGTTGCGAAAATGAACCGAACTTTCGAGTTTTCCAAATTTCTACATTCTAGCAGATGTAGTTCATTTCATGCTCTACAAGTCTATGAAAGTGGATTTTTAGTAAAAGTAAAACCTCGAGAGTTATAACCTCTGGATGAACATATGACATTTCATAATTTATCAAAAATTTCCCAGAATTTAATCAAAACTAAGTAATATCGCAGCAGTTCTACGATAATATGAAAAAAAATCCATATTCGGGTCCAAAATCCAACTTTCCAGCCTCTCTTTTTAGCAGCGCACGCGTCATGCTCGATGCCTCCAGCAAGTAATTAACAGTTTTCCGAGAGGAGCGAGCGGCGAGCGAGATGATGATGATGGCAATGTCGATGTGCCGTCGCTGCGCGAGATGCAGAGCGAGAAAAGAAGAGAAAAGAGTCAAAAAAAGGGCGAAAACGCCGCGCCAACCGACGTCGAACCAACCAACCGACGACGACGACGATCGACCATCGCCACCAGCGCCTCGGCGACAACGAAACGCGACATCGACGATGTCGACGACGACCATGACGGATCGATACTCTCGATTGATGGATGGATGAACGCGGTGCGGTGGTGGAGGTGCAGGCGGAGTGTGATGTACTTGGTGCAATTTCGAAAATTTGAAAAAATCCAAAAAGTTGGGTTTTTGGTGTAATTTTTTGGGTTGCGGTACTGTAGCATGGTGTTATGGCTACTGTATTGTGATACTATGGAAAGAAAATTCAAAAAAACGATAGTTTGAACTACTGAAAAGGTAAAATTAGAAAATCAATCCGTAACGACCGAATGTGCGAAATTCAAAAGTGTTAACATTGTTAAAAGAAGGTCCAAATGATGAGCTACAAGACGGGAAAAAATAAATTTTGATTAAACTAAAATTTAAGGATTTGCAATCGAATTTGCAATTTGCAAGTTTCCTATTTCTGAAAATTTTGGATTTCGAACTAAAAATTAGTACTCTGATAAAAATGAAACAAAAGTTTCAAAATTGGAAATGTCACACGTTCGGTAAACCATACAAAGTAAACGAATTATTAAAAATCTGAGTTTTAGCATTCCATAGCACTTTAGAGCATTTCGTGAGCTACAAATTGATATGTCACATAACCTAGTTTGGTCAAAAAGGAAACCAAGAAATACGAGTTTTTGCAATTGTCATAGGTTCATATTGTTCACAAATCACAAAATCTACGACATCAATCCATTGATTGTTATGCAAAAATTTGAATACATTGATGTTTGTTCCTTTTTAGTTAAAAACCAGTTTTCCGATAAAGGTCATACGTTCATCCTCGGCGATTTTTAGATCGACAAACAGATTTTTCTAAAATCTACTTTCACTACTTTGTAGATCTAATTTCAAGCTTCAAAACCGTATTAATGAATTTCACAAGTTCGGTAAATTTACCCTTGTTATTTAGAAATCAAATTCTGTTTAAATTCAACTCCTCGGGTGCATTTAATCATTTTAAAACGCCTCTACAGTACCCCCTCCGCGCTATTTTTGAGTCTCAAATTAGAATGCGGCCGTGCTGTTCGCGTGTCAAATGACTTTTCCGCAAAAACCCAAACGTCCGACTTTTACTAAAGCCGGCAAACAGAGCGCTCTCGGCTGCGCCCGCTAGCGCACAATCGATAACTCTCGAGACACGCAAGAAATCCAATCAAAAGCGCGCGACTAATGGCCGTTGAAGTCGCAAAGTGTCGTGACGACCGCGAGAAGGCAAATTAGGAAAAGTGTCCGGTTCGTTTTCGTTCTCCGCCGGTCCTACGACGACGAAAATAGAAAATGGCGAACAACGGAGGGGAGAGTTAATTGCGAATTTACGACGGTCTTAAAGCGATTGCACTTGGCGTTTACTACAGTTTTATGGCGCATTGGCGGGTGCCGCTAACGATTTCTCAAAGGTGTTTGAATGAATTTCGTGACGGGACCACCAAAGTTGGTGTTGAGTGCAAAAAATGCTAAAATTCTGACAAAAATAGCGGAAAATGACAGTAAAGTTGGAAAAATCATAGGTTCGGTCAAAAAGAACAAATTTAAAATTCATATTACTGACCGAACTTTTGATTTTTCTGGTACAATATGCATATCAAATTGAAGGATTTGAGAAGATCTACAAAGCTATGGAAAGCATTTTCTTGAAAATCCATTCCAAACCCAGAAAATTCATTGCAGAACGAACAAATTACTTTCCCAAAAATTCAAAATTGTTTTTGCAATTTGTACCCAATTAGGCATAAAGCTTACTAGCAGTGCTTGAACGCCTACTGTAGCCACATGTTGGGCATATTTGCTGTTTAGTTCGCCCGTTACCGTAACCTCAAACCAAAATAAGTGAAAAAGCCAATTACAAATGGTTTTAGGTCTACTGTGCGCGTTCATCATAACATGAGTCAGCCTCTCTTTCGCATTATAAGCACTCATTTAATAATTGCTCTGGATTGTGAGAAACGATTACGGTAGTTTGTTTTGAAATTTGCGCATTTAGGAATTCAAGGACTCATCGTCCTCGTAATCGCATCCAATTTCCCCGTCAACACCGCGCACCTCAATTAGTCAAATTCCAAGAATTTGCGATCGAACGTACGAAATTGAGAGTTACCGTATGTCCACCAATTATCAGATGCGTGAAATTCTTCTCTGAAATTCCGCAAATTCTCCCCGAACAAACAACAAATCTCGCAGCTGTAAGAAAGCGGCTAATTGGCGCCCAACGAACGGGCATAAAACGTCGCCGGCAATCATCTAGTTATGCGGCGAGCAATTAAAACGATCCGATCTGAGCGATCGGCGACGGCGCCGACGGTGAGAGATTTATTGGAGACGTTTTTGCGACTGCGTGATGCGTGCGCTCAGGACTTCAATGTGGCTATCTGAAAGCCTCAAATTGATAGGTCACAAAGGCTCAAGTTCATTCAGAACCTGAAAAATTCGAATAAAAATGAGAATTTTTGCAATTGTCATCGGTTCAAATTGCTCATTTTCTGTGCCATTAGGATGCGTGCGCCTAGTACTAGCAGGATTGCGCTGTTTGTAGGATTGCAAATCGCCATGTCAGAGCAGCAATTAGGAGCGCAACGCTCAATTTCTCGATTTTGACATAAGTGGCTTGTTGACTGAAAAATACTCGAGAAATGCGCTCCTGTTGTTGATTTACAAATTAGAGGATTGCGTGTTTGTGAGTGAACGAGCTAACTCCGGATGGCACGATCGGCACGAGCTGAGTGAAGCTCGAGGCGGTTGAGGTGAATTCTGAAGGATTGGGATGTTCAAAGTAGACAGAAGGCTACCGTAAGCCTTTCTAGGTGGAAATTGGCTCAAATAGACGACTGAATCAGTTGTGAAAATGCTGCCATCAAAGACCGTATCGGAGCTAATCTAGCCGACCAATCAATCCATCAAACGACAGTCTAATCCATGCTAATGCTAACTAGTTCCGGCTCGATTACGGTAGACAAGCTTTTTTCATTAATAACTCACTCATCAGACCAGTTTCTGTACAATCCCGGAATACGGTAGGCTCCACAGCCATGTTCAAGATGCAAATCATTCTCCTTCATCTACTAGTACGGTAATTGCATCGTAAAGTCAAAACGTGACTTCTGCCACCCTCCTGCACCCACTATTGCCAACCAGTTCCTGCAAAACTACGGTAGTAATCATAACCGCCATCTTCAGGCTGCAAAAGAGCGCCTTTTTGCGAAATACGACGCTTTCGTCGTACGTCTTTCGAAATCACTTCCCTGCCAACGTGACTCACAAAACGAGATCTCTTGCGAAAGCGGCGTCGAACGGTGGGTCGGTCGTTGGTTGCTTTGGGTGTTCTCATTTCGAAAGTCGTTTGGAGCGGCGGCGGCGGCGCACAAAAAGTGGACAAAGCGCGGAGCATTTAGGCACCTGGCGGTTGTGGCGGGCGAGGGACCGCCGATGACTAATTTGAAGTCGTAAAATTGTGACAAATTGCAGTCTGCAACGTGGAATGCGATATCGAGAATTTGCGACTTGCAGACCGCAGTTATGAGTGGGGGATTTTGCAGGAATTTGGTGCAAAATCGAAATTTTGGCTAAAATGTGGAGTTTAGGGATGCCAAGCTGACAGCGTAGAAGCTGAAGTCCGCTTATCCTTGATTTTACCCTACAATACCAGGAAACTGCTTTTTACATAACATGTAGATATGATATTCGGGAGCTTCGTGATTCATAGAAAGGAAAAATCGCAAAATCTGATCCAAAAATCCAAATTTGGTGAAAATCTGGAAGATCTACTCTTCAAACCGCTCTCATCTCTCATCTAAGCCTTGCCAATACCACATTTTGACCGTAAACGCACCAAGACTGCCTCCTACACCCCATCCAGTCCAAATTTATCTCCAAACGCACAACGAACCTGATTACTCGGTCCTGGAGGCGGTGAAGCGTCGGGAAGCTTGCGTTCGGCGCCGCTCGATTCTTCATAAACTCGCTTCTTGCGCTCAATTCCCATTCGCCTTCTCCAAGTCGAGCAGCTCCTCCTCTCGGTCCAAATCAAGCGTCAATTCGTCCATTTTGGGGAGATTTTGGTGGAAAATCTTCAAATAGAGGAGGAAATGTGGAATATTCGAGGTGAAAAGCGATGTTTTGGTGGAAGCGACGCGCCGGCGTATGATCATGCAAATTGATCGAAAATAACAGCAAGAACATTACAAATCAGGGAAATCGTGGT
>MQUG01002785.1:0-16311 GCA_007213375.1 Steinernema feltiae | reverse complement strand
AACAAAAGAGTATGGGGGCCGACCCAACCGTATGGCAGTATGTTATATTCAAGCTGCGGGGATGTGTGCAGAAAATCGTGCTTTGGATGCAGAACTCAGATATTTACGTGCTTCAAAAGACGGTAAAGTGACTGAAGCGCAAGATGCTCGTATAGAACAAAAACGTTGGCAGCCTTGCCGCAGAACGTCAATACACGGGTTATCAATTATTTGCAGAACGTTGGCAGGCAAAATATAAATATACTTTAGGTGATTCTTGTCCAACCATGCGTAAGGACTTAGATCAAACCATCTATTTAATTGGTATGCTCAGTGGTTTGCAATCGATGACCAATGACATTAACTCTGGCGGTGCAGTGAATGTACCGAAAGATATTGCTGCGATTGTCGAACGTGGTATGGCATGTTTAGACAATAACAAATTCTGGGGTGCGCCAATGGCGACACGTGCAGTGATTTGGATATTGTTACCAGGTGCAGGAGATGGTAAGCCTGATCCAACACAGACCTTACAACATCAATGCAAATCGCAGAACAGAAAGGTGTTCGTTTAGCATTTGCAATGAATGCCGTTGCAGCGGCAAGCCAGTGGTGATGATGCTAAATTAAGAGCGGCGTTAAAAGCCTATGCCGCATCGCGTGCAGATGATAAGCCAGTAAACCCTGAATTTAGATTATTAGATGGTATGGCCGGTCAAATGGTTCAAGGTATTGCCGATCGTTATTGGACGGAACATACCGGTGTTCGTGCAGCAGATGATGGAATGACCACATTCTGGGATGAACAGCCTCTACGGGTGATGATGGAATTGTTTAATGATTTACCTGCACCGACTGAAGAGCCAAGTGCTTCAGCTGACGAACCTGCAGCAAATCCATAGTATTCAATTGCATGAATTGGTTAGAATAGAGGAAGAGCGACAGCTCTTCTTTTTTATGGTGTAGCATGGAACAACACAAGTTAGATAAAAATATATTGTTTATTGCAACCAGTATCATTTTTTTGCAATTCTTCAGCTTTTCAAACTCATTTCATTTATCAGCACGATGTTTTTTAAGCCAGCCTTGGCGCTGGTGGACAGGGGCATTGGGTTCATGTGGGATGGATTCATTATGTTTTAAATGTTTTAGCTTTGGCTTGTTTACCCTTTTTATTTCCAAACATTAAAAAGCAAGTTTTATTGCTTTATTGCTTATTTACCGCCTTTACTCAGTCTCTGTTTTATCTGATTTATCCTCATATTTTTGCTTATGCAGGTTTGTCTGGCATTCTTCATGGTCTGTTTGTATTTTGTGCAATCGTCAGTTTAAAGAAAAGCCAGAACGAAATTTGCCTTCATCGTATTGTTATGCATCTTCGGCAAAATCGCATGGGAACATTTTTTTGGTGCACTACAAACTGAACAATTGATTGGTCATCCTGTTTTTAATACAGGCGCATTTGCTTGGGGTGATTTTTGGAAGTATTTGTGCCATCTTGAGCTTAATTTTTCGACTTAATGTTATGAAATAGACAATGAATCAAGAATATTATTTGTATGAAGTATTATTCTATAAAATTTCATTATTTTGATGAGGTTAAGCACATAGAAGTGTAAAGATATTTAAAAAATAAATTTGAATGAATACTTTGTAATGAATGGATGCTGATTCTCATTTGTGGTTAATTATGTGAATGTTACATCTATTTTAGTTGTAAAAAATATAAGTACTTAGTTGTTTTTCACATTTAATGATAAGACTATAGATGAGTTGACAAAAAGCTCGCCAAAAAAATTAATCTTTGTCATGTTTTTCTTAGGAAAATTAGGGCAAATTTGAGTGGTGATGATAGGAATGGGTATTGGTAAAGGATTTTACCTCTCACCTAATAATAAAAGATAAGCTGTGCAAGCGATTGTACACTGGTTATAAAAAACTGGAATAACAATGCAAGAACCTGTAAATAATAGATCGGGATTAGGTCTACTCAGTTATCTCTGGAATGAGTGGTTCTCAACCTTTTCCATCCTTATTCTGCTTCTCCTGACCTTGATCATTGGGACAGGGGATATGATTCATGGGCAAATGCTTCGTTTAGGTGAACGCCTATATGGAGATGAAAAAATAGGAATGCAATATTCCTTTTTACGTGCTGAGCCCAACAAACCTTCATGTGACCGCAATGTAGATATCGATAAGCTTGTCAAAGAAAAAATGCAACAGGAAGCCAGTGATCCTGATGCGGCATTTTTTGGTTTAACACCAGAAGCAGATGTTCGCGCTTCATTCGTTTCAGCTCAAACGGATTGTGAACAGAAGTATGCGTTCTATGATAAATCGATCAAACATATGGAAGATCATCCATCCCTTCGTTCATATCGTTCGATGGAAACGGGTTTCTTCTGGATATTGAAATGGGGCTCTGAACATCGCGTACTCATCCTGATTTTGATGGTGGTGATTGCTGCAATTACAGCATCATTGAAGATGCATCATATTGGGCTACGTCCAGCGCGTACTAAGCTTGATTTAAAGTCTATAATATTGCGATGGTACTGGGGAATGCCTTACTGAGCTTCTCGGTCATTAGCCAATATCGTTCAGTACTCAATTCTGGTGTTGAATCGACCCTTGAAACGATTGGAGTCTATTGGCTATGGATGATCCTGTTCGTTGTCTTGACAGTCATCAGCCTGTTTAAATTATTCCGTACACCAGAAAATGCTGAAGAAGGCGGTAAATTTGGCCTTGCGCTGTTGAGCATACCTTTATATGCCTTTATGGCAATTGTGACAGGTATTGCGTTTACTTTCTTTATGGACTACCCAATGGGGCAAGGTATTTACCTTGGCTTGTTGACTGAATTTTCAAATATCTTCCTTAATTTAGCACTGTTTATTTGGGCAGGGATGTTATTGACCCAAACACGCGTGATGGATCTTTTCTTGGCGATTCTTCGTCCTTGGAACTTAGCGCCTGAAACGTTGACGTGGATCATTTTGATTGGTGCAGCAATTCAACCGCATATACAGGTGCTTCGGGAATCTTCGTTGTTGCTGCTGGTGCGATTATCTATAAAGAAGTGTGGAATTCAGGTGCACGTCGTCAATATGCATTGGCTGTTTCGGCAATGTCAGGTTCACTGGGTGTTGTATTACGTCCGTGTCTCTTGGTGATTTTAATTTCAATGCTGGATAGCCGTCATGTAACTTCAGACGAGTTATTTGATCATGGTATTTATGTATTCTGGTTAACCGCATTTATTTTCTTAGGGTGTCGTTATTCCTTGCAGAGAATAAGTTCCGTATTAACTCACCGAAAACTGCTGTCCCAGGTATGTTGCGTGCTTTCGTTCCAGTGCTTCCATATATCTTGATTGTTGCTGTCGTGATTGGCTTCTATCAGTTTGGTCTGGACACGAAAATGGATGAATTTACTGCACCTGTAATTCTTCCAATCATGTTATTGGCATTTATTTTATTTGATAAGTTATTTGGTAATAAATTACCGATACCAGAAAACCCAAATAAAGCGCTTGCTCTAGAGCATGAAAAAAATTCTGAATACTTACGTGAGCATGGTGATACCGCTGAAACAAAACGTGGCTTCCGTAGCGCAATTCGTTTTGCAACATCGGAAAGTGTTGGTCATATTGGTGCGTTAATTATCCTGATGGCGTTGTCTGCAAGTGTTGGTGGTCTGATTGAACGTAGTGAAATCGTGACCATGGTTCCAACGCATCTGGGTAGTATCTTGGTGACACTTGGCTTTATGGCATTGTTACTTGCATTAATTGGTATGACAACAGATCCATTTGGTGCGGTGATTCTTGTTGCTGCGACGATTGCGCCAGTTGCATTTGAAAATGGTATTCATCCGATTCACTTCTGGATGATCGTACTGGTTGCATTTGAGTTTGGTTATGTTACGCCACCTGTTGCGCTCAACCATTTGCTGACGAGGCTCTCGGTCGGTGATGCAGAGGTTGCCGCCGCCGATGCTGAGGCAAAAGCCAAATATACAAGCTTCTACTATCGTTATGAGCGTTGGATCTTGCCAATCGTGGTGCTGTTCTCAGCATTGGTGATTGTGACCTATGCGCCGTACATGTTTAACTTGTTTGACTGGTATGCCAGTAAATAATTGAATGTCTAAAAAGCGCCTTCGGGCGCTTTTTTTCTGTCTGTGGCTTTGAATAGATTTAGTGATCTTTAAATTGAAACTGCTGAATGTACTCACTCGGCGTCAAGCTGGTTTCACGTTTAAACATGGCACTAAAGGCACTGGCACTGTCATAGCCCAAATCAAGTGCAACATTGAAAATAGATTTATTCATTGCCAAATCAGTCATGGCTTGCATCAGCCTTGCCTGCCGTACCCAATGACTAAAATGCATATTGGTTTCTTTCTGAAAATGCCGAGTAAGGGTTTTCGGACTAACATGTAAAAATTGGGCGGCATGTTCGAGTGTCCATGTATGGCTGAGATCAAGTTTGATTTCAGCACAAAGCTTTTGCAATTTAATATTTTGTGGCTCAGGTAAGTTAAATGGTAGAACAGGGAGAAGCTCCAACTCATCTAAAATTAGTTCAAGCAATCGTGCTTCACGACTTTGAGGATGGATTGTGGTTTGAATCTGCATCGCTGAGCGAATAAGCTCTTTTAGCAGGGGCGAGATCGTGACAACACGACACTCATTGACTAATTTTGAACGCGCATCTGGCTCAATAAATACACCATAAGCTTGCACATCACCACTGATCAGTAACGCATGAGCCTTATATGCTGGAATCCATACACCGCGTCCCGGTGGCGTGACCCATGTTCCTTCTGTCGTTTGAATACGGAGAACCCCAGAAAGCGTATGAATCAGTTGGATACGTTCATGGCTATGCCAATCTTCAATATGCCCATGGGAATAATTTTCAGTAAAGGCATAAATTGGATAATCTAAAAATCCATGATCATAATGATTCCCCACGATTTACTCCTCAATCAATACGGCACTGCCAATCATATATTCGTGGAATTGCTTAGACCTCAAGCATAATGTCCTTTTTACGATAGTTATTGTCATTTTGTCTTACAAATACAAAATGATTATTTTTTAACATGGTTGAATCTTTCTGTATAGGCAGAGCAGCATGTTTCAAAAAGCTTATTTCTACCCATTGTTCGCCATTTTATTTTGGGCTGGAAATGTGATTGTGTCTAAAATGGCAAGTCATGCAATTTCACCTGTGGCGATTACATTTTATCGTTTGGTTTTTGCGCTCGCGGTGATGAGTACTTTTGTATTGATTCCCACGTGGAAAAATCGCCATATTATTCGCCAGTATTGGAAACATTTGGCTTTAGGTGGATTTCTTTCTGTATCCTTATTCCAATTTTTGTCTTATCAAGCAGCGACAACCACAACAGCGACCAATATGGCGATTGTGACGGCATTGATTCCATTATTGACGATTATTTAAGTACATGGATTTTAAAAGATCAGATTAGCTATGGCTTAGTGATCGGAGGCTTCTTATCATTCTATGGCATTTTGTATTTATTGAGTCATGGTCATATTGCCCAAGTTTTTAGCCAAGGTATGCATCTTGGAGATGGCTTGATGTTGCTTGCCGCAATCGGCTACGCCTTATATGGTGTGCTGTTAAAACGTTGGAAAATGCCGATCCCTGCATGGCAATCGAATTTGTGATGTCGAGCTTTGCCATCTTATATGTTTTGCCGTTTTTTATCTTTTACCCGCATCACAAATGCAACTGAATCAACAGACCATTCCTTTGATTTTGTATGCCAGTATTTTCTCATCGATTTATTGTCTTATCTATGGATTGAAGGTGTAAGACATTTGGGACCCAATAAAATAGTATTTTTATGAATTATTGCCTGTGTTTACAGCTTTAATTGCCGTGGTGCTCTTGGGTGAACATTTACAAGTTTTCATTTGATTGGTGGTGGTTTAACACTCTGTGGAATTTTATTGGCGCAAATTATCCAAAAGCCAATCCAATGGAAAAAATCAACACAGCAGTCATTGGACTCACTTTAAAATATTGAAATGTCTATTGTTCAAATTGAAAAAGCCTTAACTTATAAAGAGGTTAAGGCTTTCTGATATCAGATCGTCATTTTTGCCATGATCAAAATTATTGATTTTGTGCGGCCATTTGCTGTTGAAGTAGCTTGATTTGCTCTTCCTTAAGTTTAATCAATTGATCCGCATCAGCATGTTGTGATTTTAGGTTTTGTTGCTGATCATCAAGTTGTTTTGGATATCTTCTAGTTTAGCCACTTCTTCTTTAGCTAAACTGGCATTTTCAGGAATTTTATCTTTTAAAATTGATGCTTTGACCAATTCTACATTGGCAGCCTCTGAAGCAGCACTTTGTTCAACAGGCGTTGCCACAGGGGGTGCCGTTGCTTCCACTTTCTTCGCAGCAGGTGTAGTCTGATTCAATGGCTCATTGATTTGGGTGCTTTCAGAGGTGTTATTTAACCAGAAAAAATAGCAATTAAAACGATAACTGCCCCCAACCCGCCTGCAATAATCCACATTAATTTTGAATTGTTTCTTTGTTCTATATGCATTTTATTCGGTCCGATCTATTTTGAAGAGCGAGGCTTGAATTGAATGACCCCAATTTCATCAGGTATAGCAGGTTCTTCAGGCGCATCTACATGGGTAGGGCGATTTTCAGAATATCCACACTCGATGCATTCAATCCATTCAGCATCGCCTTGGGTGAGCATAACAATACGATCCATCGCTTCACATTTTGGACATTTTGCACCAGCAATGAAACGACGTCTAATATTCATACACCCACCACACTTTAAACAATTTTGGCCGTTAGTTTAAGCGTTTTTTTAGCTATTCGTCCAACCTTGATGACGTAATAATGCATCTATTTTAGGTTCACGACCACGGAAATTGATAAATGCATCAAGTGCTGTATCTTTTCCGCCAACTGCAAGGATTGCCTTACGGAACTCTTGTCCAGTTTGGGTATTAAACACACCTTCATTTTCAAAGCGGTCAAAAGCATCACTTGCTAAAACTTCTGCCCATTTATAAGAATAATAACCAGCAGCATAACCGCCCGCAAAAATATGGCTAAAACCATTTTGGAAGCGGTTATAAGGTGCTGTTGCTAAAACTGCATACTTCTGGCGAATATCATCTAAAGTTGCTTGGATTTGTTCGGCATTTAGTGCAGGTGTAAGTTTATGAATGGTTAAATCGAACAGTGCAAACTCAATTTGTCGTAAAGTTTGCATACCTGACTGGAAGAAACGAGCATCGAGTAATGCTTTTAAAAGATGCTCAGGAAGTGAGTCTTTAGATTCAATATGTTCACTGATTAAAGCCAAGCTTTCCGTATCCCATGTCCAAAATTCCATAAACTGGCTAGGTAACTCCACTGCATCCCATGCAACGCCGTGCGTTCCAGCAACTGCAATATTGTCTACTTCGGTCAACATATGGTGTAAGCCATGACCAAACTCATGAAATAAGGTATTCACTTCATCATGCGTTAATAGGGCAGGCTGATCACCGACAGGCGGGGTAAAGTTCCCAACCATATAGCAGATTGGTTTTTGTAACCCCGTTTCGGTTTGCATACGCGAGCGGAAACCACTCATCCATGCACCACCACGTTTACCGTTACGTGCATAGAGGTCAAAGTAAAAACCACCAATCACAGTGCCTTGGTCTTCTAGTTCATAATAATGAGCATCTGTATGCCAAAGTGGTGCTTGGCGTTCAATGACTTGAATTCCATATAAACGATTGACCACATTAAATAAGCCTTGAATCACTTTAGGCGCAGGGAAGTATGGTTTTAAATCTTCCTGAGAAAGGTTGAACTGTTGAACTTTTAGTTTTTCAGAATAATAACTGCTGTCCCAAGGTTTTAGCTCATCTATGCCATCTTGTTTGGCAATGGCTTTGAGTTCTTCGATTTCTTTTAATGCAGGTGTACGTGCATGTTCTGCTAAATCAACCAGAAATTGATCAACAGTGGCCACATCGGGTGCCATTTTTGAAGCAAGTGAGTATTCTGCAAAATTGTCAAAACCTAAAAGCTTGGCCATTTCCTGACGTAAGCTGAGGATTTCAACCATCACGGGTGCATTGTCAAATTGCGTATCGCTGGCTTGATCTGAGGCGCGTGTAACATAAGCGTGATAGATTTCTTCACGGAGCGCGCGATCTTCTGCATAGGTCATGATGGCCAAATAAGATGGAATATCTAAGGTAGCAACAGGCTGATCTAGTTCGCGTTGTTGACCATATTGTTTGAGTAATTCAATACTGCCTTGCGGTAGACCTTTAAGCTGATCCGTGGTTAAAGTTTTGCTATAGGCTTGGGTTGAATCCAAAACATGATTAGAAAAATCAGAAGACAGTTGTGATAATCGTGCTGAAATTTCTGCATAGCGTTTTTTAGCTTCACCTTCGAGGGCAACACCTGAAAGTTTAAAATCACGTAAAGCCAGCTTAATTGCACTTTGTTGCGCCGTTGGCAAGTCGCTAAAAATCGCATGATCATAAACATTTTGATAAGTTTGGAACAAAGCAACGTGTTGACCGATCTGGGTGTAGTATTCACTTAGACTTGGCAATAAGGCTTGATAGACTTCACGCGTTTCAGTGTTATTCATCACTGCGTTGAGGTGTGACAAAATTCCCCAAGATTCACTCATGTTATTTTCAAGTGAATCTACATTTTCGATCACTGCAAGTTGTTGTTGAATGCTTTCAGGGACTTGGACCAAGTCATTTAAAAGTTTTGACCGTCTTGGATGGCTTTTTCAATATTTTGTTTGAGTTGATCTAAACTAATTTGATCAAATTGCGGTACTGGCAACGTTGCCTGTTCTAGTGTCATGAGCTTTATGCCAAATCATTTCTTAAGTTATAGATAGATGTAGGGCTTCTGGCAGGGGAAATCAAGGTGTGACAATAAAATTAACACAGATGTTAATGGACTTGTTTGGTTTTGAGGTTGTATTCAAAAGGGATAGAATATGCGCCCGCATCAAAACTGATGCCCAAAATATCTTTTTTAAGATAAAAGCCATTTGCATTTTTTAGCGCAATAAAATTTCGATCTTCAGCATAGTATCGGTATAGGTATTGCAGATCTGCGCTATCACAGTCATTAGACGTTTTAGAAAGCGTTGCTGTTTTATTTTCAATACATGGGTCAAGTTGCTGAGCAATTTCATTTGAGATTTGTGCTGCGGACAATTGATATTTTTGTAGTATTTGTGACAATGTTGCGAACTGTTTATTTTTTAAATCGATCACATAATACTTTTCACGAAAATAGCTTTGTCCGCCTTCAATTTCTAAATGGGTATAAACACTTAAATAGTTTTGATCCTGATAGATCTTTCCTGAACTAAAGTCGATACGTGTAGCATCATCTGCCAAAAGTTCGTGTTTGATCTGTTGGTTGATTTTTTCAAAACCTTTGCCTTGGATAAAGGGAAAATTTCCTGAAAAGTTTATGTATTTTGAAGGAATCGCTTGGGTTGTAAAGGTGATGGTTTCAGCAGAAGCTACACAGCTGAGTAGCAGTATTGAGAGTGATAGTATATTTTTAATTTTCATGCTGTTATTTCTAGAGTTATTTGAGTCGCTATAGATGCATTATAAAACAAGGAAGACTCTATGAGGGTACAAGAAAGTATTTTTGACGTATTCAAATTTAAATTTTAATGATAAAAAAGAGAGCCGAAGCTCTCTGATTTTGTGGTAAGTAAAATTACTCAGTCTTTGCTTTTGCGTTCGACTTTTTCTTTTTTGCTTTAGCCTTTTCTTCACTTTATCTTTAGCCTTTGTTTCAGGCTGAGTTGCAGCACTTTTTCCAGGTTTCTTAGTGTAAGAGCTGGGTTTTCCTTTGGGCTTTTTCTTTCGAATGGGACGTTCCCCATCTTCGCTGGCATTCCCACTGTCAGATTCAGATTTAACTTTGACAGGACGTTCAGAAAAAACTTCTTCTTTGGCAACGGGTTTTGCAACACGTGGTGCACGACTACGGATTACACGGCCCGCATGCGACAGTTGTTGTAAACAATTCAAATCAATCTTACGTTCTTCTAGGTTAACCCCAGCAACTTTAATCTTGACTTCGTCACCCAAGCCAAAGGCTTGACCACGATTTTGACCGACTAAATTTTGACTAACTTGGTCATAAACAAAGTAGTCATCACCCAATTGACTCACGTGAATCATACCATCCACATATAAGTCTTTTAGGGTTACAAATAAACCAAATTCAGCGGTTGCACTGATCACACCAACAAATTCTTCGCCTAAATGCTGCTGCATATAGTGACATTTCAGCCATGAAGTAACCGAACGCGAAGCCTCATCTGCACGACGTTCAGTCGCTGAGAAATGTTCACCCCGCATCTTCTAACGCCGCACCTGAAAGAGGATACTTTTTGTTGGTTAAACTGGCTTTAATCGCACGATGTAATAGCAGGTCAGGGTAGCGACGAATTGGTGAAGTGAAATGGGTATATGCTTCATAAGCCAAGCCATAGTGCCCCACATTTTTTGGACCATAGTAGGCTTGCATCATTGAACGTAACAACACCGCATGAATACTTGGTGCATCAATACGATCTTTGGTTGCTTCAATCACCGTTTGATAATCGGCTTGTGTCGGTTGGTCTGGGAATTTAAAGCCCAATAATTTTACAAAGTCTTTTACTTTTTGAATGCGTGAAAACTCTGGTGCTTCATGCACACGGTACAACATTGGAACTTCATTTTTTAAGCAATATTCCGCTGCTGCAACGTTAGCAAGCAACATACATTCTTCAATAAGCTTATGCGCAACATTACGTGAACGCGGTAAAATTTCTTTAATTCCACCCAATTCATCAAAAGTCATGTAGGTTTCAACGGTTTCAAATTCCATTGCATGACGTTGTGCACGTAAACCTTTTAAGGTTTCATACAATTGGTAGAGCGTATTGACCGATTTACGGACATCACGATCTTCAGGAATCGCATTGCTGTCGCCATCCAAATATTGTGCAACTTGGGTATAGGTTAAACGTGCTTTTGAATGCATCACTGACGGATAAAATTCAAATTTAGTCACTTTACCAGCACGACTTAAATTTAAATCACACACCATGCATAAACGGTCAACATGTGGATTTAAAGAACATAAGCCATTTGAAAGTGCTTCAGGCAACATTGGTAATACATAGTGTGGGAAATACACCGATGTACCACGTTCTTGCGCTTCATCATCTAAAGGTTTACCAACACGGACATAATGACTGACATCTGCAATCGCGACAACGACACGATAGCCACCACCAGGACGTTTTTCCGCATAGACTGCATCATCGAAATCACGTGCGTCTTCACCATCAATGGTGACTAAAGGCAAATCTCGTAAATCTATACGGCCTTGACGATCTTTTGCAGAAGGTTCTTTAAATGCTTCAGCTTCTTTGATGACTTCTTCTGGGAACTCATAAGGTAAACCATATTCTAAAATGGTTTGCGGGATAATGATTTCAGTATCTGCTTTATCCGCCATTGACTGAATCACATGACCTGTCGCAAATTCATCTCGAGTTGGATAGTCATCAATTTCAACACGTAATGCATCGCCGACTTTGGCTTTGGCATGTTCAATCAGTTCTTTTTCTAAAGTTATGGGTTGATGTGCATTTGGAGGTGCAGGTTGAATAAAGTATTCACCTTCAAATTCTGCAACTTTACCGATCAATTGTTTAACTCGACGTTGAGTCACTTCGGTAATATAGCCCCAAGCTTTACCTTTACGGTCTACAGAAGTTTGTTGGACTTTAACGCGGTCACCATGGAAGACTTGACGTAATTCGCGTTCAGGGAGAAGGAATTCATCTTTCTTACCATCTAAGCTTGCAACGCCTAAACCTTTAGCGTTGACATAAACAGTAGCGTCTAGGGTAGGTTGATCTGCCATCAGCTGATATTTAAAACCATCTTTCATCAACTGACCATCACGGACCATTGCACTTAAACGATGGCTGAGCGCATCTATACTTTTTTGATCGACAATTTCAAGCAGTTCAACAAGATCTGCATGTGACAATGCTTCTTGTTTTCGTTCAATGATTTCTAAGATAAGGGTACGACTTGGAATGGGATTGTCGTAACGCTCAGCTTCAGCTTTGGCTTCAGGATCGACCCAATTTTTCATGATGTATTTGGTTTCTAGTCAGAAGATAGGATTAGCATAAGACATACAGTGGAATACTGCACGTAATTGATTGCAATATTGTGTTTTTAATTTAGTTTTTAGAGAAAATTTCTAGGTATTTGTAGATTGTGGATTATTTTGCAGCATAAAAAAACAACAAAATGATGAAAATCGCTTAAAAAGTATTTAATTGAGTAAATTTCTCTATTTTTTTTAATGTCATCACTTGCCGAATCGGGTTTTAGTTTGTATTATGGCGGCTCGTTACGGTGAGATGGGTGAGTGGCTGAAACCACATCCCTGCTAAGGATGCATACGGGTAACTGTATCGAGGGTTCGAATCCCTCTCTCACCGCCAACGATTACTTATGACGCGCTCATAGCTCAGCTGGATAGAGCACTTGGCTACGAACTAAGGGGTCGGGAGTTCGAATCTCTCTGAGCGCACCAATAAGTTAATCATGATGTAACGAATGCCTTTTGGCAACACAAGTATTGCGCTCATAGCTCAGCTGGATAGAGCACTTGGCTACGAACTAAGGGGTCGGGAGTTCGAATCTCTCTGAGCGCACCAACTTGAAGAATTAACCGCATACGTTGCGGTTTTTTTGTGCCTGAAATTTAGGTCGATGATTTTAGGCCGGTGATTTTAGTTGGTTGAATATATTAATTCTCTTGGCTATTTTTCGAAAAATAAAATAGCTAAATGCAATAAGCCCAATAATAATGCCAGTTATCTCTAAATAGGAAAAAGTGCTAATTTTAAAAAGAAAAAAGATGCTGATTAAACTTAGACTAAGCCACAATAAACAGAAAAATAGCATTTCATTAAAGAAGAATACTTGAAAGAGCCATTTGCGTAATGCCTTATTTTTAATTCGCGTCAGAAATAAAAACCGATGTTTAAAACCGAATGAACTGTTTGGCGAGATTTCAGCTTTGGACAGCAGCATTCGATAAAAATGGATCTCATCAAAAGACGCATTGAGTTTATTTTTAACAGGCTGTTGTGTCTTTTCATGATTATTTAACCATCTATCCACCTCAAAACAGGGTAGTAAAGACTCTCCAAAACCATCGATATCTAAATATCGATTTTGGGATGTTTTAAGTTCAAAAGATTTTGGCAGCCAATATTTGGATGGTGATGGACTTTTGGGATCTCGATGTTTTTCTTCGATGAAATGGATCATATCCACCATTTCATTGTTAGCTTCTATGCTAAATGGATCAATCATCATTGCCATAATATCGGTAATATTAAGCTCGACTGAAAATGTTGGAGTACGTTGTAAATATTGTAAAAATGATTGAGCTAAAATTGCTACTTTTTCATCATTATAGAGTGCTGACCATATATTAAGTCTGGATTTAAACGTTTCACAGCTTTTTAAGATCGTTGCCCGAAAGACGTAATAGCTTAAGCCATCTTCATCTTGAAGAGTGTTAATGTCTTCAACTTTAAATAAGGCCAACCAAAATAATGGAATCGAGTATTTAACTTCTTGATAGGTTTCATTTTCATCCATTTCACCCGTGGTTCTATCGAGATCGGATGAAATTAAAAGTGTTGAGTAATGTCCCATTGTTTCCTTTTATCATCTGAGTTTTATAGTTTATTAAACAAATTTGAAAAAAATTCTTTTAGTTGATTTTTAGGTTTTTGATTTACCGTTTGCGATTCAGTTTTAATAAATTGGACCATATCAGCATCTAAACCATTTCGCATATTCTCTTCTAGATATAGTTCAACAGATAGAGCTAAGTAACAGTAAGCTTTAACCTTTTTTAGGTTAGGTTTTTTTAAGGAGTTGAGGGTAAAAATTTAACATTTCGATTAAAATTGAGTATACGTTTGGGGTGTCAGGTTCTTCAGCCATCGCAAATAAATCATCAAGTCTAAGAATTATATATTCTTGACTTTGGCTTTTTAAAAAATCTAGAATAATTGAGAGAGCTGTAGTGCTTCCTGACCAAAGTGGATCCATATCCCAAAATATTTTTGAAAATTATAAATAGCATTTAATCGATTGGTTTGTAAGTAATAATAGGAATATTCATCCTCTATGTGAGATTCATAAAGATGGATATTTTCTTTAGAAAAAAGTGCTAACCAAAATAAAGGGATTAAATTTTTCGATGCAAAGTATGGCGTATCGGCATCATTGAAATCGTATTCAGGGGAGAGACTATTCGAAAAATGCAAAGTAATATAACAGCTCATTTTTAATATAGTGGCTAAGAATTATTAATTAATAAAACTACAAAATTTAAGAAAAGTCTACACCTATAATTGCAATTAAATCTACACGTCTATTCTTGTCGCAGAGCAAGGATTGCAACATCTATTCTAGAGCTAAAAACTTTAAAATAATAAAATAACCGGAGCTTTAGAAAGAAGAACATGAAGAAAATATACAGATGGATATTATATTTACCAGCATGTTGATTTTATTTGTCATTTCAACCTGCAACAGTGTGATGGCTGTAATCGCACGCTGACAGGTTTTGTCTATGAACTGCAAATCCAAAGTTTAGAAAATGAATCTGTCATCTTCTGTGCTGAATGTATGGAATTGTTAGACGTGGTGAATGCCGAATAATTGCTTCGGATTGATGATTGTTCAATTTAACTACGCTTATTTTTTCATCGTAAAAAAGTAAGCATTATCCAGCATTATTTTTATAGAAAAGCTTATCTGATAATCATATTTATTTAGAAAAAATTCTCACTGTAAGATAGTTCCAAATCATTTTTTCTGCTTTAGAGCGTAACAATAAAATAATTATTTTGGACGATTTCTTTGAATTGGCAATATATCTACAGTGTGATGCCACAGTTTGCTTCGGCAATGGTGACGACACTCAAAATCTCAATCATCAGTATTATTCTCGCAATATTGGTTGGTTTAATTTGCAGTATTCTCATTACCTATCGGGTACGGGTCTTTGACAAAATTGCCAAAATTTACATTGAATTATCACGGAATACACCCTTATTGATTCAGCTATTTTTTCTCTATTACGGTTTACCAAAACTGGGATTAAAATTGATGGATTACCTGTGGGGTCATTGGTCTAAGTTTTCTAGGTGGAAGCTATATGGCTGAAGCCTTTCGTGCAGGTTTACAAGCTGTGGCCAAAGGGCAAATTGATTCGGGTGAAAGTATCGGGTTGAATCCTCTACAAGTTTTTCAATATGTGATCTTCCCTCAAGCTCTAGCAATTTCAATTCCTGCAATTGGTGCAAATGTTTATTTCTGATTAAAGAAAGTTCTGTGGTGAGTGCCATCGCAGTGGTGGAACTATTGTTTGTCACCAAAGACTTAATTGGTATGGATTATAAAACCACAGAAGCATTGTTTCTCTTAATCATGTCTTATCTGATTATTTTATTGCCTGTGTCTATTCTCACCAGTTATCTGGAATACCGCAGTCGGAAGGTGAGCCATGGAATTTGATTATTTGTTTCAACCTAGCCACCTTGCACGATTACTGGAAGGGCTGTGGGTTACTGCAAAAATTGCCTTTATATCAGTATTTTTTTCAGCAATTTTTGGCACGATTTTCGGTGTCATTATGACGTCAAAAAATTTACTGATTAAAAGTTTGTGTCGATTGTATTTAGAAGCGATTCGGATTATTCCAATTCTGGTTTTATTGTTTGTTTTCTATTTTGGCTTTGCAACATGGTTTAACTGGCAGCTCTCAGCGGTACTGGTATGTATTGTGGTTTTTGTATTGTGGGGGACTGCTGAAATGGGCGATTTAGTCCGTGCTGCCATCACATCGATAGATCAACATCAACGCGATTCTGCACATGCACTTGGCCTGAGTCCTATCCAAACTTTGGGCTATGTGATTTTCCCGCAGAGTTTAAAAAGAGTCACGCCGGGCGCAATCAATTTATTCACGCGTATGATTAAAACCAGCTCCTTGGCAGTGCTGATTGGCGTGGTCGAAGTGATTAAAGTTGGACAGCAAATTATTGAAAATTCGCTGTTAATTGTTCCGAATGCATCTCTTTGGATTTATGGTTTGATCTTTATTTTATATTTTATCATTTGCTATCCCTTATCCCGTTTAGCGACGCATT
>MQUG01002782.1:0-11201 GCA_007213375.1 Steinernema feltiae | reverse complement strand
TAAATCACGCAAAAAAACGATCGTGTGAAGAAGACGGAGCGCCCGTCGCGGCTGGAAAAAGTCGTTTGGCGCTAGGAGATGATATCTGACATGATCTGATCTCTTCTCGCTCGCTCCAGCAGCTACCGTAACCCGCTTTGTTGCGCGAGTATCGTACTCGCCTCCAACGCGATTATTGACCTAAGCCGTAATTGGACAACAACAGAGCGCCGTGGGTGGTCGCTCGAGTTGATTAAGAGCGTTTAGAGCTCAAATGATCCTCCAGAAGCGCTCGCAAGTGCCGATTCCCCGCTTTGTCCCTCAAAACAGCTGTTTTGAAACGCGTATTTCACCGCATCCACAACTAACATCCTTAAATCACCTCCGCCGGTCAGCCGTTCACTTCGTAATTGTCGACATGTTGCGCGACGCTCGTGGGAGCGCCGTTTTCCTCTAATTAGAGTCCAGGGGCAAAGCTACAGTCCTGGATTGTCCCTCTTTGATATTTGACACTTGAAGATCGTAAAAGTACCTAAAGAGAGCTCTGCAATAAGCGCTTTATGATACCCTTTTGACACTTTCAATATGGTCGCCATATTTTTGGGTTGAACATCGATATTTGGATGAAGTGAACCAAGTGACGACAAGTGATGCCAAACGCAAGTCAGCATGGGAAAGCGATGCGAGAATTTTGGCACCTTTTATTTTGTATTCATGCGCCTGATGCACAGCGGCTTCTCTTTACAGTACCCTTGAATGCGCAACTCAGTCCTAAGCTACCGTAACCCGCCCTAATCGCTCCTGAAATTGACTCCGTTCCACCCAGAGGGCGTTGCCAAAGGGGTCGCGTGTCTCACAAGTGAGTTCTGGGCTGCGCAAGAGAGCCGCCGCAGCCGATCATCGGCCGCTTGGCGGTGGGCGGTCCTCCTCGATCGTCACTCGCCTCTGTCTTTCTTCGCATTCTTCCGCAACGAGAAGACGATCGCGGCCGCCGCCGATGTCGTTTTGTGGTCGTCACTGTCATGTTTTGTCTCCGCGAACGTCGCGCCAAAGACCGTTACGCTTCTCAAAAGCTTAAAACTTGATTTCAGAGAGAGAGAGCGAGAGAGAGCGCGTGCGAGAGAGTTGGTGGCCCTTCACTTGAGCTTCAGCTGCCGCCTCCTCCGAAGGTCTTCACGCGAAATGGCCACAAGAAATCTGCTTTTCCTGCTTCTCATTGTCGTCTGTGCCGCCGCTTCTTCAAGCGTTCGCCGCACCAAAAGTGAGTTGATTTACGCTTGGGTTCGTATATTATGGTGATAGTCATGAGCGAGGGGGTCAGAACCGTCAGAGTTTGTTTTCAAATCGCTCCGAAGAGCGCAGAATCATTTTGTTTTCGATTGAGTGAATCATGAGAATTCAGTTTTTGGCGATTTTAGCGTAGGAGCAGCTAGCTACAGCAGTAGCTCCAGTGTTTCAGACTCTAACTTTGTGCTGCTTTCAGGCGTGTGCTCCCCGCACTTCTCGTGCCGAAACAATGGAACCTGCTTGACGATCGACGCCGGCTACCGCTGCGAGTGAGTGACTAATGTCCTAATCATATGCAAATCACGCGCCCGATTGCTCATCTCATGACCACAACCTGTCCTTCTCCTCAATGTTCCTTAGTGTGGCGCCTGATCGCACACCAATCTGCATCTTAATTAGATCTAATTGGCCGGCCATGCACACACTCACTGACTGGCCGTTCGCGCACTTGGCACCCCGCAGGACCACCCCTGGCAAACACACGCGCGCGCATATTGTCCGCTGTGTGATAAGATGCGCGCTAGTGGAGGTCATGGGAAAGTGGACTGCGCGAGAGGGCGCGACGGTGGTGCAGAATCAAAAGTTTATGACCTATGTTTGGACAACAAGCAGAGCGATCGAGCGAGAGAGCAATGAGAGATAATCCGCAAACGCTAATCGCTTATAACGCGGTCTTCTGTTTCATGCCTGTTCGTGATCCACGCTACGACGCTGCAGTCACCCCAATAAAGTTGCGCTTTTTGTTTGCGTTACAACTTTGTTGCTCGCTCCTGCTGACCTCTGCGCAGTTTTGTCTTCTTGTTCTGCTTGCTGTGCTTGATTTCAAAAATCGATCAAACGGTCAGCAGTGAGAGTGGAGCAGTGGAGCTTCTTATCATTTCGTTTCAATCAGTTCGGAGCGCAAAGAGAGAGAGAAGCAAGCAAGCAAGAAGCATGAAACATAAATTATCGCTGTTGCGATAGCGGAAGGTCTTTGACTTTGGACGCGGGGAGCAGCGGCTAGAGCTGGTGACAGCTGAGGAGTGGAGCACAGGGTCAGAACAGCGAAAACGAAGGTTTTTGGGGGGATTTTCATAGTAGTCTAGGAGAGAATGGGAGCAGAATAGTCCTGTTTTGTCTTTTTTTCACAGATCTAGATCATTTTGGAGTCTTTTAGGCCATACACAAGGCATAGGCGTATCCTAGTTCAGAGCAATTTACAATTGAGTTCAAAAATCCATGCATTTGCTTATATCTGCTCGGTAGACCATTATTTTGGTTATTTTTGCTCTTTTCAAACTTCAGCGTAACCCTTCCAGTACGTCCCGATGGCCTGTAAACATGTGAAACCCCAAAATTCAAAAAACACCATCCCAAAAGCGCATCTTTCCTTTTGCCGTTCGCAATGTTTTTCTGCCCTCTCCTACAAGTGCAACCGCAATCTCTCCCCTCCATTTTTATGCCTTTTTTGCTCCAAATAACCGCGTCTGTCTCGTCGTTAGTCGGTCAACTCCTTTGCATCGTCGTGACAACGTCGTCATCGTTCCTAAAATGGTCATCATCACCATTTTCATGCGTGCGCATCCTTGACAAAATTTTGCCGCCAAAAGACCGCGAGACCCGCGCCTGAATTGCCCAATTAGACTCACGCATTTCAAGCCGCGCGACTCAGGTAACCAGCCGCGCGGCGCTGACAACCAGCTGCGCGCAACACACGCGAACCCCCCGCCGGTGGGATGTGCGAAGACAAAGACGGCGGAGGCGACGAACGTCGTGTTGCGATGCTCAGCAGAGCGCGCAGAAGATGAATGACAGCGAGCGAGCGCGAGATGATTAATATGGGAAAGAACACCTAAACGGCGCCTTAGGCAAAAAGCGCCGCTCCAATTTGTCACCACCAACTCTCCACAACTCAAATTTTCAAGTTTGTGTCACTTTTTCAGATGTCCGAGGCCGTGGACCGGCGTCCAATGCGAGCTGCTTACCGTACACGAGTGCCCGTCGGAGCCGTGCTTCAACGGAGGCAGTTGCCGGCGAATCTTTGGCGATTCGAAGCAGTTCGAGTGTCTTTGTCCGATCGGTAAGTGATGGAGTTTAGAGTTGTTGGAAAAAGCGGACAAAATTCGTCCCCAAGGCCTCGCATCACCTTTTTCTCCTCCTCGTCTACAGTACCACTTCATCCCCCGTTCTTCTTCTTGCAAAGTGAACTCGGCGCCTCAATCAGTTGTCGCCGAAAAACTGGAAAAACGTTCCTCCGGCGGCGTCCTTGACGCGAAATGAAAAATAACGGCTTCGGTGAAAGACTTTCCCATAACCTTTGGAGATAACCGAAACCGCATTTCATGCGCGCGCGCGCTGTTCTCCTTTCAGGTGACACGCGATTATGAATCGAATTGCACCGCGCGCGCGCCGATGAATTGAGAGAGAGAGAAAGAGGAGAAGAGGAGTGAGTTGTCGCTGCGGTTACTGTAGCCTATGAGGTCGCCGCCATGTCTGGTAGGGGGATTTCGTGACCACCATCAAAGAGGCCCTCTTTCCGCTCCTCTTTTACGAGTCGCCAAAAAAACACAGAGAAGAAGACCTCTCCATAAGTTTGTTGTGCGAAATCGCTCGTTATTTGATAGCCACAAATCAATCGGAACAGGTGCAGCCAGAGAGCGAGAGACGAGCGATCGGCAGCACAAAGTTGGCGGTGAGGAAAAAATTTAATTCGATTCAAATGCGTCCGCCAACATCGTAAATTATGCGATTCAACGGCGACGGCGGTGGCGAGGGCCACGAGGTGACCGGACGCGTTGTTGGATGTTGGAAACGCGACGCGGGGGAGACCGGAAGGAGATTGATTGCGTACAAGAGGGGCGAGGGGATAAGCGCAGCAGCTACAGGTGGCCGGTTTTTTTGGCCTGGGAATTGCGAAAATGACGAGAAACAACCAACAAACCGCCATAATTTGACTTCCTTCTCATCTCTGTTTCTTCAGGATTCCAAGGAGCGCTGTGCGAAGAGCAGAAACCCTCGATCTGCACCAAATCCGATCCATGCGGACCGCACGGCGACTGTAAGCTGACTCGGCCAGCGACCCGACCGCTTACGAATGCATTTGTCAACCCGGATACTTTGGTAAACTTTCCGCTTCTCCCTCCGTTTCAAACTTTCATCTCGCCGCCACTTTCCCACCATTCACCGCGCTGAGCCCATCTGTTTGCCCTTTGAGGTGCGCGCGCGCGAGGAGCCGGTTGGCGCGACAACGCGCGTCGGATTCGGGCCCCGAGGCACCCAATCACGCAATTGCGGAGGAGCCATGGGAAAAGTCAACAAAACAAGGCTGTTTGTGGACAGCTGGTGATTTGCGCCGCGCGGCGTGACGATACGGTAAACGGCCGATTGAGCGCGTGGGGAAAAAGTGCAAAAGTGCAGAAAATTCAAATTGCGGTGGTAATTCAAGATATGAACCCAATGCGCTTGTGCAGGAGCTTCCAAAATTCAAGATTCCCCGATATCCTGACAGATTTGACAGCCGCAATCCTCGCTTTTGCTCCATTCAGGCGCTGCACTCGCTGTCCTTTCATTCTCCAAAGATCCTAAACAGCTCAAGCCGTTTACGATTGATTCCCCGCTCGCAATACAATACTGCGGCGCCGGCGATGGCGCAACAATCGATTTCGGCGGAATCGAATCACCGCTGCTCCTTTGCGCAACACGGGCCGCCACGCCGCTTTTGTTTCCTTTTTGCATAAATTACCCGCGGACGTTCGTTTTGCAAAGCGGCGCGTTGCTTGCATCGTTTTTTCCCCTGCTTTGTTACCCTGTAACCCGTGTTTCTGCTTTCAGGTCCAAATTGCACCGAAATCGACCATTGCCACAACAATCCATGTCACTATGGCGAGTGTCGTCACCGCGAAGCTGCAGCTGACGACGGGGAAGCGCCGAAATTTGAATGTGAATGCCGAGCGGTCGTCGCGGAAAGTTGTGCGAACAGGACGTCAACGAGTGCCACGAGCAGCCGGGCTCTGTGGTGCGCGCGGCCGATGCATCAATACGGTAAGTACGCAAACATTGCGCGATAGCGTTCGCGTCGGTTGGGGAGCGAGAACGAACAGAGATTTTATGGCCGAACTCGCGAGAGCGCAAAATTCGAAAAAGCGAGCGAGGGTGCAAATTCATCGTTTTTCTGCTCTTTCAGCTCGGCTCGTACTATTGCTCCTGTCCGTCGGGATTCACCGGAGATGGCTGCACCACTGCCTACATTGGATGCGACCCGAATCCATGCCAGAACGACGCGCATTGCGTCACCTACGGAGCGCAAAACGAGAAGCACAGTTGCGAGTGCAAGCCAGGTGAGCGGAGAAGAGAGGGTGAATTGGCATAATCGTGATTAATTCTTCAGGATTCACCGGGCGCATGTGCGAAGTGAACATCAACGAGTGCTCCTTCCACGCGGACGTCTGCGGAAACGGAACGTGCGTCGATGGAGTGAACGGATTCACCTGTCACTGCCCTCCGGGACGAACTGGCGAATTTTGCGAGGTTGACGTGGACGAATGCGCCACCGGCGAAGCAATGTGCCACAATGGAGGCACGTGCGTGAACAGAGAAGGCGGCTACGACTGCATCTGCATCTTTGGCTGGGAAGGCGCGCGCTGTCAGGTGGACATTGACGACTGCGTCAACAACATGTGCCACGCGGGCTCCAAGTGCATCGACCGCGTCGCCAAGTACGAGTGCGAGTGCCAGCCAGGACGGATGGGAGTGTACTGTCATCTCGAGGACCCGTGCTTCAGCGAGCCGTGCGGCAAGGAGGGAATGTGCCTGAAGGACGTGATCCACGGCAACTACTCGTGCGTGTGTCCCTTTGGTCTGACCGGCGACCGCTGCACCGAAGACGTCAACGAGTGCATCGACCCCGAAATGCGCAATTTCTGCACTCCGGGCGCCGGCGTCTGCGTCAACACCTTCGGAAGCTTCCACTGCGAGTGCAAAGCCGGATTTACGGACCCCCGTTGCGGTACCGTAATCGACTCGTGCGATCCGACGCCCTGCTTGAACGGGGCGACGTGTTTCAACGAAATCGGCGGATATCAGTGCATCTGCTTGCCCGGCTTCACTGGGGATCGTTGCGAGACCCCAATTTGCTCAGCAGACACGTGCTACAACGGCGGTCTCTGCACGAAGAACGGCACGTGTTCGTGTCCGTCTGGATTCACCGGCTACAACTGCGATTTGACCGACGCGGACTACCAGGTGTGCAACAGCCACAAATGCGAGCATGGAGGGATCTGCGTGCCCGATAGGAGCAAGAATGAGTGAGTAGAGCGTTCAATTACCGTAATCTCAGCTTCAATTTCAGCGGATATCGTTGTTACTGCGCCAACGGCTACAGCGGGCAGTTCTGCACGTTCCCACCGAACGAGTGCTCCGCGAATCCGTGCCAACACGGTGGAAATTGCGCGAACCGGAATGGTGGATACGAATGCGCTTGTCCGAAGGGATATTCAGGTCGAAATTGCGAGGTACGGTAGCTCATTCATGGAAACATGAGTTTAATGGGATGTTTTCAGAACAACGTCGATGACTGCGCCTCGAAACCGTGCCACAACAGCGGAATCTGCATCGACGGAGTGGATTCGTTCCTGTGCCACTGCGAGGCACCGTATACCGGCCAATTCTGCGAGAAGCGCATCGATCCCTGCCAGGCGAACAAGTGCACCAACAACGCCAACTGCCTGCCGACCGTCGATTTCAAGAACTACACGTGTCAGTGCAAGACCGGCTACGATGGACGCTTCTGCGAGGAAGACATCAACGAGTGCGAAGCGGTGAAACCGTGCAAGAACGACGCCACCTGCGCGAACGCCTACGGTAGCTACAAGTGCACGTGTCTCCCCGGATTCAGCGGCCAGAATTGCGAAATCGACATTGACGAATGCGCGCGCAATCCGTGCATGAACTACGGTAGATGCGCCGACCGCGTCAACGGATTCAAGTGCGAGTGCGAGCCCGGATTCACCGGCGATCGATGCGAGATCAACGTGAACGACTGCCGCGAGAGCGAGTGCCAGAACGGAGCGACCTGTGTGGACAAGATCAACGGCTACGAGTGCGCGTGCAAACGCGGATTCAGCGGTCGATTCTGTGAGATCAACGACAACGACTGCGTGCCCGGCCTGTGCCTGAACGGCGGCAGCTGCATCGACGGCGTCAACTCGTATCGATGCGCGTGCGAGCGCAACTTTACCGGCCGTAACTGCCAGCAGAAGGTCGATCTCGGCTACTTTAACCGCACCGACAGCCACGAGTACGAGATGTGCAAGAAGAATCGGTGCTCGGAGAAGGCGAACAACGGCCGCTGCGACAAGGAGTGCAACTACTACATCTGCGACTTTGACGGAGGCGACTGTTCCGCCGGCCAGAAGCCGTTTGAGAAGTGCGAACGCGCCAGCTACTGCGCGCGAGTGTTCCGCGACGGAAAATGCGATCCCGCCTGCGATAATGAGGAGTGCTTGTTCGATGGATTCGACTGCGGATCGACCATGGAGAAGGTGAGTGCGCTCGGGCGCTGGATTCATGCTCAAATTCGCTTTTTTCCAGGTCTGCAAGAACTACGACTACTGCAAACGCCGCTTCGCTGACGGTCAATGCGACGAAGAATGCGACATGGCCGCTTGTGGCTTCGACGGAGGCGACTGCCAAGACAAGAAGAAGTCGACCGCTGCGACGCTTCCCGGCGGAATCGAAATGATTTTCACGGTCACTCCGGAGCGCTTCTTCCAACGAAAGAATCAACTCCTGATGGCGCTGAACAGAGAGTGGCGCGCTGTGGTCGACATCCAGGTGGATCAGGACGGAAACCAGATGATCTACGAGTGGGACAGCGTTCATCATCGCGGCCAACTGGTCAGAGAAGCTGATTACACCGAGCAGAAGGCGCTCGTCAAGCGAGATGAAACCGTTCACGGCGTTCTGGTCGTTTTCTCGGTCAACGTGGGAATCTGCCGCTCGATGGACCCGCTGCAGTGCTTCAGCGACGTCGACTCGCTCGCTTCGTTGGCTGGAGCCGCGAGCTCCAAGAAGGACTTTGACGACATGGGAATGCCGGTCTACTCGGCCGTTGCGATGAAACCGGCCGCTCCGAGCAGCAACTCCAGTCCCTACTTTGTGACGGGCGTCGCCGCCTGCGTGGTCGTCATCTTCATCTCCTACATGGTCGTGCAGTACCGCGACCGTAAGCGCAAGACGGTTCACGCGCCGATTTGGGGAATTCCTCAGGAGAACGCGTCGATCAAGAGCTACAGTATGGGCAGCTACTGCGGATACAATCAGTACGAGATTCTCGGACAGCCGGACATGAAGCGAGCGAAGATCCAGAGCGCGTATCCCGAGGAAGCAAACTCCACAACGACGACGATCTCCTCGTCGCCAACCGGGGATGAGTGGCACACCACCGCCCTCCACGAGACCCTCGCCAGCAACGTTCCGCTCGCGCAACCGCCCAGCGCCCACTACCTCGAGTGCAAGGACGCGCACAACAGAACTCCGCTGATGGTCGCCATCCTGAACAACTTCAAATCCGAAGAGTCGGTCATTGCGGAGGTGCGGATGCTCTTCCAGATCAGCAAATCGTACATCAACGAGCACGACAACGACGGAATGACCGCGCTCATCCACGCTGTGAACATGCAGCGAGAGAAGCTGGTCGCGGTGCTTCTCAACGAGGGCGAAGCGGATCCGACAATCGGCGACAACGAAGGACGCACGCCGCTGCATTACGCGTGTTCGCTGGACAATTTCGCGATTCTGAAACTGCTGCTCGCGTCCGAGAAACTCGGAAAAGACGTCGATTTCTCGGATTCGAAGAATCGCACCCCGTTGATGATGTGGTGCGCGCACGGAACGGGACGCGAGATTGGCGAAGCGCTGCTCGCCGCTGGAGCCGACAAGAACTGCGCCGGATTCAAGGATGCGAAGGAGTACAACGGCCTCAGCCCCCTCCATTGCGCTGCGCAGAATAACCACCTCGAAGCGGTGGATCTGCTGCTCGAGCACGACGTCACGAAAGACGCGCAGAACCTCGAGGACGTCACTCCGCTGATGATGGCGGCGGAGAACGGTCACGAGAAGGTCGTCGAGAAGCTCCTGCGCGCTGGAGCGAGCAAGGACATGAGCAATCATCTCACGTTCACCGCCGAGCAACTCGCGAACCACAATAAACGCGCCGAAGTGCTTCGCGTGTTCCACGAGCTCCGGAATCTCGTTCCTCGGATGCCCGCGAGCCGAGTCGGCTCCACCCTCCCAGCCACACAGTCGAGGAGAGTTTCGCCGAAGAGCGCCGCCGCACGGAAGACGCAGAGCATCAAGAACAAGAAGAACCAGAACTGCTCGCCGGTCTACGCGGTGCCGCACAGCGCGCTCACTCCGCCGCTCTCCGATGGTTCGACCTACTCGACGACGCCCTCGCCTCCCTATCACAATCAGCTGCGAAACGGCGGCGTTTACCCGGGCGCCACGTCAATGATGCACGATCAGCAGCTGCATGGATCCTCGCTTCTGATGAGTCCCTACAGTCCTCAAAACGTAAGAAAACGTTGTTTTTAAGCACCTTCTTAACTTGCATATTCCATTCAGATGCCCAAATCGATGCCTCTATCCTGGCCTCTACAACAGCACTCACCGCCCTACGACGAGTATCAGCAGCAGCAGAATTCCTATCACTACAATGCCGCTGCCGCCGCCGCTTCAGCGGCCTACACATTCTACCCGCAACACCAACACCAACAGCAGCTGCAACAACAGTGACCAGACGGAGTGGGGGGAAATAGGATTTAGCGAAACTTCAAGAAGACGGGTTCTCGGGACAGTGATTTTTACATGTTCTATTTAAAGTATTGTCTATAGCCGATCACTGATCTTTTGTACATAAAGCGATCTTTAAAATTGCTCTCAATTGAAATGGCTTGATTTCATCAATGGAGGGATACGCGCCTTTTCAGTTTTTAGTGTTGATTAAGTGAGGCTAATCTCAAAAATAGGTCTTTTTGTTCAAAACCTTTAGAGTTTGAGCACGTCGATGAGCGAAAAATTATTGAGGTTGATGGTCATTCTGACTGTTGATTACTGTATCTGTCTGTTTGTCTTGATTGGTAATTTCGTCGCGATTCTGATCGCTTTAGCGTTTATTGCCAACTGAATCCAAAGCGTCTAAAGCGATCATAAATGTACAGAATTGTGGCCGTTTAGCCGAGGATTGATGATAATCCATGATTTTCGGTCGCTTCGACTTGGAAGTAGCAGCGCGCGTGTGCAATCGCGTTTTCTTGGTGTTCTCAGTGAAGAGCCTCGTGTTAATTTATTGGATTCTGCGGGATCGATTCGGAGTAGGTTGTTAACGTAAGTTAAGCTCGCTGTTTTCGTTGTTTCTCATCCAAATTGAGGGGTTGAACGGTGCAACTCAAGTCAAATAAACTTGTATTTTGTCTTTTGTGGATTCACGGCGGCGGCTGAAAGCATTGGTAATCCGTAGTCTCTGAAAGTAGGAATTTGCAAGTAGAAACGTTCAGAATGGGAACGTTTGAAACGAGTTATTTCAGCCGCACACAATCCAGTTATCGGAACTGACAAGAGTGAGCGTTTTGAGTGTCGTTCGCCTGTGGTCCTAATTCAAGCAATCTTCAACCAGCACTCGAACAAGTTGGCATCGTCATTGCAATCGAATCAAAGTTTGTTCATCTCTGTTTTGACTTTTGCGCTCTTCGAAGCTATTTTCCACTCCACAATCTATTCTCGTCGCCATTTTTCACTGCAAAAGGTCGTGTTTATCGCGCCAATCGATCGAAAGACGATTGGGAAGGCGGTGGCGACGACCAGTTGTTGGCCTTGTGCATTTCGACGACACTTCTCAACAGCGGCGGGCGCTGCTGCCCGTTCGTTGTTGTTTTCCTGCTTTCGGTTGACGTCCATTC
>MQUG01002777.1:0-12720 GCA_007213375.1 Steinernema feltiae | reverse complement strand
TAGATTAATACACTAGACTAATCTTGAAAGAAAAACATTTTGTTGCCGCGGCGCCGAGAACTTTTTTTTCGTTATTCCATTTTTGATTTGGCTCTTCGTGACTTTAACAAACAATTGTCAATTAATTTTAAAAAGCCGTTGAAAAATGAACTTGTAGTTGAGCCTACTAATTTCAAACTAAATTAAGCGTAACTAGTTCCAAAGCACATCAATTGTACCGCATAAATACTCGTGACGGCCCAGTTCTCATCGGCTGTTTTTGCACCTCCGGTTGACTGACTTCTACGCCGTGGCATCTACGCTGTGTCAGTTTTGTCTTACAGTTTTGGCATACAATCCGCAATAAAGCAGAATAAAAATAGAAAAGTTTCTTTTCAGGTTCAAATAAGAAAAGATTATTTTTTTTAAAAAGATTATATTTTTTCCAGTCACTTCTTGAAAGTACAATTTCTTAATCCTCATGTAATATTGGCTGTGTGTTATTAAATTAAATTAAATATTGAAATATTCTACATTTTTGGAAATCTGCAGTTCGCACCGAGTCATTTACGCTTCTTCTTTATCGGTTTTTGTTAATGTTCAGGTCAGTACCGCGACCTCTCAATCTGTTATGAAATTAAATGCTTTAACAATTTAACATTTTAAAAATGACGCAATTCTTTTTATTAATTTTCTCAACTTGCTATCAGATTTATCAGCATTGTCCTCTTTTGGCTTTAAACATGAAAGAAAACTTAAATTAATTTTTGGCAACTTCGACGACTTAACTTTGCCTTTCTAACAACATTTAAAGCATCTTGTAGTTGCTGTGAGCTGTGCAGGAAGCTAAAACATTTTTCCAATTGAGACTTTTTCAAAAATTTTAATTATTTTTGAAGTTCAACAACTTTTCCTTACTTTCATACTTCCTCACTTTCTTTAGCATAATAAAAATTCTTGATAGAACACCATATTAGCAACCGGTAGGGTGACTTTCCCGGCGTTTACAATTAAAACAACATTTTTGAATATTTTGCGGGCAGTTAAAATACTTTCGGTTCGTTTCATTTCCGCTTCCGTTTTGTCGGTTTACTGCGTAAATTTGGTGTTCAGGTAATTATTTTTGTAACGTAATGTAAGTAACGTACTGCGACCTCTCAATCAATCTTGATTTCGGTTTTAAAAATTGACAAAAAAATTTGTTATTAATTTTTGGAGCGGGAGCGATTTTTAATTTTAATTTTTTATTCATAGAAAGTTTTTTTTTAGTTTTTTGGTAAATGAATTTTTGACATAATGCACATTAAATATTCTAGAGATTATCATCTGTTAGCTCGTAATGAGTTGCACTCCCCCGTAGCCTGGGTTTTGAAGAAAGAAACAAACAAAAAAATTTTTTTTAATCTTGTAGTTTTTTGTGTAGTCATTTCCAAACTGTTTTTCATTTTTTCGGGTTGTGTTTCGTTGTGTCGTTAAAGATAAAAGCTTTGATATTTGATCTATTTTGAAATTTTTAAATACATCTGTTTATGGGTTAATTTCTGTTATATTTATAAACATACTTGCCATCGTTTGATTGATTTGCAAACGGGAATTAAATTAAATTGTTAACCGAATTTTTGAGAATTTTCTTTTAATATCTTTTAATAATAATAATTTAATTTAATTTAATTTATTTATACACAATCAGTATTACAAGTTATTCAAGAATTACACATACAAGAGGGGATTGGAAAAGGTGTGTAGGAAGGCAAGAATCCCCTAGTTACATTGAACCCGTCAGGATTCAAAAGAATTATTAAAGAAATGAAACAATTCAAATGAAACAATTCAAAGAATTAAGATTTTCAACTAATTTTTCAATTTTTGTACTTCAGTCCTTGGACCGTTACTTCAAGTAATTTAATTTGTGTATATTGAAATTTGCAGACATTTACAAGACACTTAAAGCTACTCTTGAATTAGTGCCATTAATGAAGACCCGGTCCAAATGGATCAATTGACGTAAAGAAGATAAAGCAATAATTCCCTTAAAAATATAACATTTTTGGAGCTTCGTCTCGACATTAAGAATAAAATTGAATTTTTTCTTGAGCAATTTTCGTTTCTAAATTTGCCGGAAACTTGGAAAACGTGAATTGAGATTTTTAAGTTATGGTGCCTGGGTTAACCGCTAGTTCTACTCTTTAATTATTTAATTACTAGGCAGCCTTTCCGCATTAAATCAAATAATTTTTGCTTGCAAGTGACGGAACACTGAATTAATCGTTATGAGTTTGGCTGCCTGTTTCAAATCTTGAATTAGTGCCATTAATGAAGAAGTAAAAGTAAAAAGCAATAATTCCCTTAAAATTTTTGTTTTTAATTTTTAAAAAAATAACATTTTTGGTGCTTCCTCTCGGCACCTATCGAGAATTTTTGGACATTTGAAATTTCAACTTTTTTTAACAATGTATGTGAAATTTGAACAATCATTGCGTGCAAGTAGTATTTGAAGACTGTGATGCTCAAATTCATAATTTTGTAGTCGCGAAACTGAAGGGTACAAAATCACAATATGCCTACATTTGATTTAGAAAATTTTCTCGATTTTAGAGTTCAGAGTTCATCTTAAAAAACCGAGTAACCGATTCCTTTATGTCTTTATAGAATTCAATTTTAAGGATTTAAGGATTAAGAATTTTATATAACTTCTTACATATAATATTTTTAAATTTCATTTTTGTTGTTCTTTTTCTTGCTTTTAGAATTGTTTACTGGAGAATTGAACGCGATCAAAAACTCAGACCAGCTGAACTGGAAGACTGTTTGATGTGATTAAACTAAATTATTTGTTTTAAATTAGAACCAGTTTTAAACGTGGATGTGTGGTTAACGTCGCCATAAATAATATAAGAACAGATTTTTTACTAATTTCTGGCACCCAAACTTTTCTCCTACAACTTTTCTTTTCTCCTTTTCTTCTTGTCGTACAGACTTCTTATAGCTGCATCACTTGTACCGCCTACGAACATCTGCGTCATGTTGTCGACGCCGCATCTTTGTTCGATTATTGGTCAGTCGCATGCGAACAGCAATAAAAGCAACAGCATTCATTTTTTTTAGATTTCGAATAAGTTATAATTATTTATTTATTTTTGTCTCTCGAATGATCGTTCTATAAATTTAATCCTGCGCTCAGATTTTCTGCTAGTTCTAGTGCATTTTCGAACTTTGAGTTTAAAAATTAAATTAAATTAAAAAAACTATCAACATTTTTGAACAAAAATTGAGAATTTTCAAATGAATTTTATTAATTTCATAAATCTACAATTTTTTTTTTATCAAAAAATTACCATGATTGACGTTTTTCGTGTTTTCAGTTTTTTATTGTCTTATTGTTCTTTTTTCAAATTTCAATTCAGGTTGTGGCTTGTAACAAGTAAAATGATTTTTTAATTTAATTTTTTCTATTTTAATAATAATTTTCCTTTGAAGCTTATTTCTTTCTATTGTTTTTTTAGCTTGAAATTGCATGTTTTTTAGAGAATTATTTGAGAAATTTTTGTAAATTTCACAGCTTCAAAATTTCACAACTCAATGCAGAACGAAGGTAACTCATCGATATGCGCGTGTTAAAATTCAATGCTTTTTAAAAAAACAATGATTGTAAGAAGGCTAATTTTTTTGTTATTCTTTGTCATTGTTATTCTATGTTATTCAACTTCATTGATTTGCTTTATGGGATAATAAACTTTAAAAGCTGTTATAAATTTTTGTCCCATCAATCGCGGTCTCAAAACGATCTAAAAGCAATTTGAGATCGTGAGCGTTTCGGATCGCAACACTCGTGTATCCAAAAAAGAATTAATTTACAAAATTTTAATAAAAGTCGATCGTATTCATTTTTGTATCCATCGTCCATTGACATCTTTCAATATGCAACTAAAAGCATTTATTTATTCATTTTTGCAGTTTGCTGGTTTCATTCAATCGTTCAATCGCTGGCAGAAAGACGCAAATCGCTAGTTTGACATTAACGTATAAAATGTTTCATGGAAAAATCAATATTCTTCCTGGTGAGATCTTCCCTGTCCCTCCGCCTGACTCTATCACTCGCTCTCGCACTGTTTTTAGCATCCAACCGACACCTTGTCGATCGGACCGTTTTCTTTGGAATGAACTCCCTGAGAACAAAGCATTTATTTATTTCTTCATTTTAGCCAGTTTGCCGGGTTTTGCGGAGCCGAGAATACTGTTTTTTAATCATTTTATTCATTTCTAAATTGCTGCTGAATTAATATTTAATGCTTGCATTGAATAAATTCTAAAATGCTTAATTCCAAATAAGTAATTTTTGCAAAAAAACCATTGCCAAAATGCACATATCGAATTGTGTTTTTTTTTCTTTTAAAAGACGAAAAAATTGATTCTTTTTTCTAGAGCGATTTTCGTTCTTAAATTTTCCGGAAATTTAGAAAATGTGAATTGATATTTCAAAGTTATGGGATCTGGGTTAACCGCTAGTTCTAGCTCTAGATATTTTTGAGCACTAAACAAACTCACTTTGATCTGCGCGGATTTTATTGTATTGAAAATTATAATAAAAGTGCACCATTAATTTACAACTTTTTAATAAAAGTCGATCGAATTCATTTTTGTTCCTTGAAAGGAAAAACATTTTTGCCGCGCTTTGCCGTCTTAAACAAACAATTGTCAAATATTTTTTAAACGCCATTGAAACACGAGTGGCAAACTAGCCGCAATAAAGCAGAATAATAATAATAAAAAAAATTTTAGGTTTCAAATAAAAAAAGATTGTTTATTCATGTTTGTGGGTTTGGCCCCCAGGCCTTTGCAGCAATTTGCTATCCATTTTTCTATTAAATTGATATTGTTGTAAACTATTTATTTAGTTCAACCAATCAGCCTGTGAAGCAAAACGGTAATATTAATTTTTTCTCACTTTTTTAAACTTCAAAGAGCAAACAATATTTTTTGCATTACCAAATCCGGAAAAAATATGGAAAAAAATATTTACATAAACCGATTTACAATAAAGTTTCAAATCAGTTTCAAGAAAGATTATATATTAATTTTTGAACCACAGACTTCGGTTCTATAACTATTCCTGCAGGGGTAACTGACATTTTTGATATTGGGCTGGTATATCAACTGCCCGTACTTGACTTATTTATTAATTTTTGGAGAAATGTTGTGACGACATTTGCACAACAACATCATAATAAGCTTTCTTAGACTTAAAAAATCGAACACTTGAATACATACGAAATTTGAAAAAATATTGCGGTTTGTAGTTAATTTTTGCATTTTCTGGATATCATTCTTATCACATGGTCATTTAGCATTTAGTCACTTCGGTTTGCCACGTTCAAAAGCAATTAACTAAGCCAACATAAATAATGAAACTATTCTGCTTTTATAAGGTTGAATAGCATTCACCGATTTCATTTAAGGTGACAAATAAGAAAAAATTATTTATTAATTTTTGAACAGCAGATTCCATGTCTCTAACTATTCCTGCAGGAAAAACTAATATTTAATATAACTAATATAAACTAATATAAACAATGGTTTGCGGTGTTTTTTCAGTAAAACTTTTACAAAATTTATTTATTTAGTTTTAAACGGTAATTTAAAATTTTAAAGAGTAATATTTTAGAGTAGAATAGAGTAAAACAATGGTCTCACTTTCACAAAGCAAACAATAGTTTTTTTTGCAACTCGTTCGCTCGCCATTCTGAAATATAAAAAAATATTTACATTAAACGATTTCCAATAAAGTTTCAAATAAGTTTCAAGAAAGATTATTTATTAATTTTTGAACAGACTTCGGTTCTATTACTATTCCTGCAGGGGAGCGGTGTTGTGAATACTTTTGCACAACAAATTCAATTCAAGCTTTTTAGACTTACAAAAATCGATCACTTGAACACATACGAAATTTGAAAATAGTTTTCTCATTCACAAATAATAATAAAAAAATATTGCGGTTTGTAGTTAATTTTTGCATTTTTTGGACATCATTCTTATCACATGGTCATTTCGCATTTAGTCATTTAGGTTTGCCACGTTTAAAAGCAATTAACTAAGCCAACACAACATAAATAATTAATTAAACTATTTTGCTGTTGACAAATAAGAGAAAAAAATCTACTAATTTTTTGAACAGCAGATTCCATGTCTCTAACTATTCCTGCAGGAGAAACCAATATTTAATATAACTAATATAAACAATGGTTTGCGGTGTTTTTTAAGTAAAACTTTTACATAATTTCAGGACCGGGAGTTAGGATTTCCGTTAAGTTTTTTCCATTTTCTCACACATTTGTAAAGAAATGTGATTTGTTTTTTGCAACAATCCATTCATCCCTGCGCCTCGAACGGCTTTGTCGTTAACCTTTAAAATGAACATTCTGCTAATGTAAACTTTTTCAATCTTTTTTCATAATATTTTTTAAATCATTTTTGCAACTGAGACAGCGACATGAGATTCACCAATAGTTCATTCAGTATTAAACGCGTAAAAATTTGATTATTTCGTGGTTCTTTTCATTAAAATTTGATTTGAAAATACATTCTATAACTATTCCTGCAGAAGAAGCTGACTTTGATATTGGGCTGGTATATCTACTGCCGTGCTTGATTTTAGTAATTAAAAATTTAGTAATTTTTGGAGCGGTGTTGTTTAGACATTTGCACAACAAATTCGTGAAGTTATTTTAGACTTCTTTTTTAGAATTTTAGACTTAGAAAAATCGAACAATAGTTTTTTTAACAATAGTTCATTCTCATTCACAAACAATAAAAAAATATTGCGGTTCTTGCATTGCATTTCTGCTGTTATAAGATTGAATAAGAAGATTGACCGTTTTCCTTTAAGGTGACAAAATTTTTTATTATTTATTTATTAATTTTTATAAAATTTTTATAAATAAAAAAATAAGAAAAAAATTATTTTGGAGAACATATTTTGGAGAACAAATGGCGTTTCTATAATTATTCCTCCAGGGGAAACTAATATTTTTGATGTTAAGCTAGTATAGCTGCCCGCACCTGAACGTTAAAACAGTTTTCATTCGATTCTTTTTAATTTAACTTAAAATTAAAATTTAATTTGAAACTCGCTAGTTCTGTAAACTTAACAAAATAAACACCATTAATTTACAAATTTTGAACAAAAGTAATTGTTTTATTTTTTGTATTTTTTTATTTTAGTAATTTTTGTGCTTTTCCCTAAAATTCCCTAAAATATGCAACTAAATGCAGTATCTTTATTTAATTTTTTATTGTTTTATTGATCAGCTTTTAACGTCAGTTACTTGATATGTGGATTCGAATTGTTGCTCATTTTTTCCACTTATTCGTGGTTTAATACGGAAAAGCTAAACAAAAATGCGAGTAACCAAATACTTCTTCTAGAACGTTTTATTATGACTTTTTTAGGTTCATTGCTTCATAACTATCTTCATAACTTCATATCATAATCGTCATGCAAATTTTTGTTAGTAGCAAGAAAAGATAAAATGAAATAAACTCATTTTCTAACCAAGTTGTTTCAAAGCTTCAAGTTCAAAGTTTCAAGCTACTTTTTTTGAGCTGCTCTTCAGTGTTCAATGTATTATTCATACAATTTTTTTATTCGTTTTTGTCTTCATGCAAATGTCATGCAACAAAGTGATTGAAGTGGATGTTGCCGCTGTTTCACCTTTCCAAGTTAAAATTAGTGTATTTTTGTATTCCGCATTGTATTTTCCACTAACAACAACTCTAGCGTGTGCAATTAAACCCGTAAATATTGAAATAGAGACAAAATTGAGTCTTTGAAAACTACTTTAATTTAATTTTTATTTTTTAACTTTATACTATAAAAATAAAAAACATGAAAAAAGAAACATTTTTGAATGCAAACTGCTTCAAACCAGTTCACAATCCTATTCTATGCAAAGCAAATGAGCACTTCAAAAGTCGGACAATTTATTTTTAATCATGCACTTTAAAAAAATGAAATTTTAAATTTTTTAATAATAAAATTTTTTTTTTATTTTAATTTAATAATAAAATAATAAAATTTTCATAATAAAATTTTTTAATAATAAAAATTTTAAAAATAAAGTTAATAAGGTTCCCAATCATTAGGGGAACCAATCGCTTCACATTCACAGCACAGGATTTATTCCTTACGATCGGGTAAGCAGCAAAAAACGAAGAATTGCTCTTCATTGTTCAATGTATGTTTTCATAAACGTTTTCATTAATTTTTGGCATTGCGGATTTAGTTAACGAAAGGGGAATGCTAACGGCGCCGAAAATAAAAATTTCATTACATAAATCTGCCCGATATTTTATTTTTGCATCTTTTTGAATTCTAAATCGAATCTGCATCATCTGTATTTTTGCGTACGTCTGCACTTGGATGGCTAAAATTTGTAATTAAGCATACTGTTGCTTTATCATTAATAAATATCCAAAAAATCATTTATAAATTTAAAAATTCACAATAACACAAATGAAAGATTTAATTTTTGTGGCTATTATGGAACTGAAAATCATTGCCTTGTATCGCCCAACTACTCAATTTCTACTTGACTTTCCAGGTCTCGCCGGCTGATATTGCACCAGCGGTTGAATAACTTTTGCGCCGTTTCATCTACGCGTCAGTTTTGTCGTTTAATGTGGTCGGCGAGTTGTTAAATCGCATGCGAACCGCAACAAAGAAATTTCCTAATTTCGCAATAATTGAAACTGCCAAATTTTTGAGACTGTTTCCGCCGCTCGCCAACCCAATACCAATTAGTTAATCAAATCACATTTTCACTTTTCTGAAAACGTGTCGTGTCATCCATCTATGCGCCAGTTTTTCCGGTTGAACGAATCTTTTTTTTTCTAGAATTCTAAAATAACAACATTTTTTAAACTAATTTTAGTCTTCTCGTGCAGTAATCCTGCTATCAGAGTTGTAGGCAACGTAGGCAAAATTTTTCAGATGAATTTAAATTTGACTTTCATACATCGAAGGTTTAAGTTTCCCAAAGATTCCTTTAAAGTTTCAAACGAGGAAGGTTGTTTATTAATTTTTGCAGCCCAGTCTTCGCGACATTTGCACCGGAGCAGAATGAACGGATTTAAACGACCATCTCGCTGCTGATTGGCGCAATTCTGACTTTTGTTTCTAATTTCTGGTTTCCCGACGTCGCATACTTTGAATTTTACAAAACAACATTCAACACGAAAAGTCTAAACTAAACAAAATTTCATTTTTGGGTTTTCATTTTTCCGCAGAACAAGCGCGAATTGTTTGCCGTGATATTCCGACTTTTACGCATTTAAAAAATATGTATTACTCTTACTTGCAATAAATAAACGCTTGTTTATTTTTTTCATTGTAATAAATTTTAATTTTTCCTTTTTTCGTTGGGTTTTTTTAAATTTTTGGTATTGAGATTGTCTGTTTTTGATTGCATTGGATTGTTTTTGACTTTGACGTTTTTCCTTCATGAAACAAGAGAAAAGAAGATTTACTGTAGCAAGAATCAGAAATTTAAGGTAGTTTTTACTATTTTTGCAGAGATTGTCCACAGACAGCTATAATCAACAGCTCTCTAATACAGTAATTTATTTTTTGTTCCTTTAGAAATTTTTTGGTCAACTGCAGGGTCCTAAAACATGCAACTAAACGCATTTATTTATTCATTTTTGCTAGTTTGCTGGGTTGTATTTATACATCGAACGGTTCGTGGTTGGAAAAAGTGAAATGCAAGATGATTCAGTTTCTCCGATGTATTAGAATCTAATGAAAGCTAATCGTTAAACACTTTTTTGTGTAATTTTTATTCATTTGCCTACAAGCCTACAATGTGTAAGCCCACAATACTGGGTTTTTTGGGATTCACAGAAGCAATTTTTGGACGATGGCAAAAGCAAATCAAATGGGTTGTTTTCAATGTAGCAATTTGCTCTTTTGTCGAAAATCTTGTGTTCTAGTTGTTTCAGATATTCCTGCAGAAGAAACTAATATTTTTCTCCTTTAAAGCAGTTTTATTTTCATTAAATCTGACTGTTTTGATTGTGGTCTGTTCGTGCTGCTTACTAAATAGCACAAAATGATTGTTTTTTACAGAAATGATTACAGATTATTTGATTGTATACAGAAAAAAACGCGTTAAAATTTTTGTTGGCCTATTAGGGTGTTGGCCTATTAATTAATAAGCTTTCCAGAGAACAGCTTCAAATGCTCTCTGGTGAGGATACAACAAAAATATACCGGAGATTTTTTTTTTTAAAATTATGTTTTTATTTTAATTATGAGCAATTTTTTATGTTTTTTTTATTTATTATTTGCTTTATTTATTGAAATTATTTATGCTTTTATGTTTTTTTGTGTGGAACGAGCAGTAACAGATTATTTGATTGTGTGCAGTTTTTGTGATTTCCCGAAAACAACAATTTCGTCAGTATTTTTTGGTTGATTCATCCAACTCTTAGTAAACAACGTTTAGTTGCCGAAATAACTTCATGTGAAATTGATATGGACATTTACGTCTAGCACAGAAAACGCTTTTTTTTTAGCATTTTTGAACGGTTATATGAAAAAAAAAATGTCCATGTAATTGATATGGACATTTTTTCAATGTGTGTGGACATTTACGTCTACAAACTCTTAGAAACTTTAAATGTTTATTTTACCTAATCGATTCGACGGGTTTTTAAAAAGATTTCATACCAATTCAAGAGTTTTATAATGTTTTGTGAGAACAAACAGCTGCCTCAATGTGCGCACAATACAGAAGAATTTATTGATAGGTCAATATACTTTTTGTTTTTAATTTTTGTCCGTTGGGGTGACAATTAGCGTCGATTTTTTAAAAGCTTCATTCCTAACTTGGTTAATAAAAGCCTTCAGGAGAGCACAAATAATTAAAATTAAATTAAAATTTCTTGCTTATTCACGGATACGCCGAGGAACTCGTTTGTTTGCCCCATTACCGAACGGGGTTTTTCATTAAAAAATCAAAATAATCAAATTTTAATTTTTTTGTTATTTAGAAAGTTATAGATTTTTTGATAGAGGCTGTTCGCTTCTTAATTAATAAACCTTCCAGAGAACAGGAAAAAATAAAAATAAAATAAAAATGGTTTGTTTATTCACCGAGAATTTTAATTGATTTTTTTTACAGATTTACCAATTTCATTTTACAAAATTAAGTCATGAATTTTTGTGAAGTCGTCTAGCGTACTTTATGCTGTATAACAAATAACTAATAACAAATAGCACATTTCTGCTCATTACAAAAAAAATATTGATATGCAGTTTTGGTATATTTTTACATTTTTGCAGCGGATTGTTCAGTTTGTAAACAATTTTTGGAGCCGAATAAAGTTGAAATGGCCTTGACGGTTCAGATAATTCAGTGTGTCACATTTTTGTCGGTTTTTGGAGATTAAAATTAAAATTGCAAAGAAAGTTGAAATGTTTGTTTAATTTTAATTACGAAATTACTACGAAATTTTTACGAAAACTAGGAATTTTTTGTTTATCGACCTGTTCAAGAGATCCTGAATGATTTTCAAGCACGAACAACTGGAGCATTTGCGTGCAATACAAAAAAAAAACAGTTCAATAAAGTTGGAATTTTTGTTGGATTCAGCCGAACTTTGGTGGGATTCTGGAGAGAAATGCTAGGTTCTTAATTAGTAAGCGAGCCAAAGAGCGGGAAAAAATTGATAAGAAAATTAAATGGTTTGTTTATTCATCGAGAATTTTTTGTTGTTGAACTTGTGCTGCTCTAGTGCCAAACTGGACAACAATATCGTCGCCTTGGCAACTATTGCAACGAAATAAATACGGTTTGATATTTTGTTTGAACTGTGCTTTATTCGCATGTTCGTCAATATTGAGGTCGTTTTGGCGATTGAGGTCGTCCTTGGGGATGCCTTTAGCTTTTTAGTTAATTTTCAGTGACAAATACCTTCCAGAGAGCGAGAAAATTCAAATGTTCTATTGACAGGATGCCTATTCATGAGTTTATCACTTTTTCAAATTTAATTAATTAAAATTTGAAAAAAAATTTACAAACCGTAAATTTCTTACCAATTCAATTCGAGTTTTTTCAGAATGAACAGATTCGTGCGTTCAATTCATATTCATAGGGCCTACATATAATGTGTCTATAGTATGTTTTGAAATTTGGCTTTCGATTTTTTGAAATCGGCATTTCTAAGTTGTGTAAAAACGCAGACGAGAGCAAGAAATAATTATAAAGAAAAATAACATTTATTGCTTATTCACAGTGGAACTCGTTTGTTTGCCACATTACCGAACCGGGTTTTTCAATTAAAAAATTTAAATAATAAAATGTGATTTTGCAAATTAATTTTTTTTTGAGAGCCAGACCACGTCGCTGAGCATAGCGCTTTGCTGCAGGAATAACAAGTAGCGCACGTGCGCGTAGAACTAAATTTTCCAATTTAACAGGTTTTTTTTGTGAGCATGAGAGAAACTCAGGAGAGAAAAACAGAATGAACCAGCACTATGTAGCTCAGCACGAACGGGTCTGTTTCAAATTTTACTAGTTCGTCTTCTTTTTTCTAATTTATTTTTTTAAATCACGCTTTTAAATTCCAGTCACAAAAGTCCACTTGTAAGACAACAAAATCAATTTTAGCCAAAAACGATTTCTGCTCTGCATAATTTATTAATATATAAAAACTAAATTTATCAAAGAAAAAATTTTTGTTGGA
>MQUG01002763.1:0-13906 GCA_007213375.1 Steinernema feltiae | reverse complement strand
GCCTGATTTCATGGGCAGCTTGAGTGATCAGACGGAATGCCTATTTGTGTGTGCGTCCGATCAGTTTGGAAAGCTGTATTTTCCCGCTCCAATTTTGCAGAAACACCATTTTCAGCAACATGCTATTATTTCTCAAAAAATACATAAAAAATTGGCCGCTTTTACGACGGCTATGAAAGTATTTTGGAAATTTGTTCGTGAATTTGATTGTTTGGTGTATTCTCTCCTTATTTCAATGACAAGTGAGCAGGAACTCCAGCAGTGGAGCTGACAAGCGACAAAGAACTGTAGTGTCCGTATTAGTTCGAACGTGTTAGTTGCACATGGGACTCAGCAAGTCTCTTTGAGACCGTGGAGAGAGTGGATGAAGTCGAGCTGTCGAGTCATTGAAAACCAGTGACCGAACTCGACCAAAAATCCAAAAAGGAACTTAATACTTAATATCAAGGTCCGCTAAACTCAACATACCGCTTAACTACGTAGAATTCCGTCATTTTGTTGGATTGACGGACGGATTTGCGTCATAAAAGCAAACTGCTCATCTTTTGGGCCTTTGTTCTTTGCTGCAAAATCTCATTTAAAGTCAATTTCATCCCAGAAAAGTGTTAACTTTTGACTTTTCACGGCTTATACGCAACGACACAACTCAAACATGAAGCGTAGCCACTTAGTTCAACCCTCGCATCCTTTGCGAACACGATAATCATTGTTTTCGATGCTCAAGTACATCTTCCTAAATGCCGTGCGGTCATGCAAACCCCACAGTAGCTGTTTTGTGATATTCACGAATAACAGGTACTTACTTAACTGCCCCCAACTTCACTCTTGACTTCAACGATCTCAGGCCTTCTAACTCAACCAGAAACCCTCGTTTTATGCTAATTTCCACGTGCCCTTTGCACTGGTTTCTCGTGGCGTCCTCTTGGGCAAACATCGCTCGCGCATCGTTTCCTCATTCCTCAAATAAATTTATCAAAAACCTGAGTCTTCGCGTCGTGTTGCACTTTACCCAATAACCACTTTGTCCGCGCGCGCGGAACTTCTTCTTCGAATAATCGACAAAGCAGCGTGTTGAGTGAATCCGTTTGCGACATTTCAGGCGGTCCATCCTCTCGTCCTCCTCCTCCTCGTCCTCATCTGGCTACAAGCGCCGCCTCCTCCGAGAGTCTCCGTCTGTCGGCTGCGCGCGCGCTCGCACGAGTGAAGAAGAAGCGCCAGTTGCCAATTGTCCCTCAAATCGACTTCGATTCCGCCGTCCACCCGATGCGTTTCCTCCTCCTGGTCGCCTTTTGAGCTTCGAATCGAGAATTCGCGCCACCAACGACGACGATGACGTCGTCGATCACCTTCCTCCCCCCGCTGGTGCTGCAGGTGCTGCTGCTGCTCACTTGCTGCTCGTTCTTTGCGCTCGGCAAAGGTGCCAAGCAGGAGAAACGCTGCACGCGAAATAGCATCAATCTTGGAAATATTATCGATGAGCTGCTGAACAACTACGATACGCACTTGTTGCCCGAGGCCGACGGAGTCAATGTCACTATTGAGCTGCATGTGCAGGTGGGTCCATTAGAGAGCAGAATTCTTAGAGCAATTGAACAAAAAATCAAAAAATGAGATAACGATAGCGGTGTAGCACATTAAATCATCAAAAATTGAGATTCTCAAAATGGCAAAACCCAAAAAAAATCATTTTGAAGATTTTTTAAGTCAAACAGAAACATTCTGGCTATGTTCAGGGGATCGCGATAAACAGTAGTACTGTTTCAATTGATTGAAACAAAAGCCGAGGTCTGAAAAGATTAAAAAGTTGTGTTTCTGATACCTCAAACGTAGCTTACCTAACGCAGGTGCGCCTTTAGTAGCATGCACTAGTTTGAGTACACAATAGGGGATTAGACAAAATGTCAAAAATGAAATCTCAAAAGACATAAAATTGAGTGCCTTTAGCAGCGCTAGATTACATGGATATTGGACTACTAAACTTGTTAAATGTGTTCCCAAACAGCTGATATGAGAAATGTTTTGATAAATTGATATTTTGATGGCTTGAAAAACGTGCCGTCGTATTCAATCACGTTTTTTACTCAAAAGTTGCGTTTCTCGTTCACAAGCTTGCATATTTGCGAATGCAAGCTTGTGAACGCCAGAAAACCATACGCAAAGCACAGAAAGCCGCTTCTGTTAACTGTTGCAACCCATCAGAAGCGTTTGGTGCTTGCGCTTTCACCCTGCGCTTTAATTCCGCTCTTCACCATTTTGTCATTATTACGAGAGAAAAGAACCAGCGATAGATACATACTAGCGACAGAATGGCTCAGGTTAAAGACACAGACACATGTTTTTTTTCAAATTTTACGACATTTTGTTTTTTGAGATTTTGTCGCGGTATGGCAACCAATTGTGACCTCGTTAAAATTTTCTTTCCTTTTGACTTAAACTGAAGCTAGATCTTCCACCTTTAAACCGCTGCTCCTATATACCTTTATACGTTTATACTGCGCCGATAGCTTGACAATTAATCTTAAAATTGTCAAAATCAGCGCTGCCGTTTCCCGCCAACACTGATCGATCGTTTGTCCGCATCAAGCAGCTTCAATTCCTCCTTCCCTCCCTCCCTTACCTCCTGTCGTCATGTTTTCACCGTCTAGAAAACGCGACATCTCCACTCAAGCGGCATGTAACTGAAACTCAAAAAACGCTAATTAATTTCAAAAACACATTAATCAAGTTCAGAAAGCGCCGGAAAACAGAATTCGCGGAAACGCGCGCGCTTTTCTTTGTTTGCGCTTTGCCTCGAGCGCCTCGAGAAGCGCAGCACAAGATGAAGAAGAAGAAGAAGAAGAGGCTATAATCTTAGGTCTATCAAGTGCGCGCGTGATGAGGAACGACGATTAATTACTCTATTTGGATGTGCGGCGGCAAAAAGTCCAATTTCGGAGCTTCTCGACGAACTCACAGACGTGCGAGATTAACTTTTTACGCGCGCTGCTCCATAAGGAAGTGGGTCGGAATAGAGCGAGAGAGAGAGGCGAGAAGAACGTCGATTTTAGGCGAATGAGAACAGGGTGAGAACGGGGATGTGAGCGCAAAAAAACTCAGCTTTGATCGCTACGTGTGTGGGTTAGCGCTATAGTTAGCGACCAATCGATCTCCCATCAACATGTTCTTCCAGCTGATGACGAATGAACTCATTCGTCATCCGCTTAGGACAGCGAATCTCCGTAGAGTTTCAAATCCGGGCTGTTTTGATTAATCGCATGTGCTCGATGGAATGGGAGAGAATTGAGGGAAAATTCTGCGAATCTCCTTTTTGCGGGAGGGACGCGCTCGAGTCTCTTTTCATTGTGGCGATGATGAAGAGAGCGGTGCGTTGATTTATGGAATTGAACAGCGAAAATTGCAGGAATTGTGAATGGATTTTGATCAGCTGATCAGCGATTCTGCGAGATGATAACCGCAAAGAATGTAAATCTGCATAGGAACAGTGGTTTTGACAAGGCTGGCAAGCCGATCCTTGAAGTGCAGCTTTACGACCTTGATCAGGCCAAAAAATTTATAATTAAACATTAAAAAATTGTTAAATATCCTTATTTGAAGTAGGCCAAAGCTTGGCATGATAGGTGCAAATGCTGCCGTTTTTGAGTAATCAGAAAAGCAGAAACTCCATACCTCTAGCTTGACGCTCAAGTTTTTAGAAAAATAGTGCGATTTGTCTAAAGTTAATCAGGAATGTTACGATCAAGATGGTAAAATCAAGATGGTTAATTGAATCTTGAAGCTCCTGACCGGATTTTAGTACATTATTGACATTCCACACGTTGAACGGAATGCGCAACTTGAAGATTCTGACTGAGCCAACGTGATCGGAACGGTTCAAGGGGTGCTACACGTTCATATCTTAATTTTTAGAGCGTTTTTGGTTATTGCTAATGCTTTGTCGGGCAGCACGTCTCTAATTTAATTAATCTAATTAAGTTGCTACTGGTATCATAACTACGTCGATCATGAGAGGCTGCTACCTCTACCATGGCCCAGTATTGTGGAATGCAATGTTTGGATTTGGATTTCTGATTGTTTGATCAAAATCCATTCTCTCGTTTTGTTTCATTGATCAAAGATCCTCTTTCATCTTGCTTCGTCTTGAGTTGCAAAACTGCTGCGTTTTTCCACTCCATTACCATCTGTCCGCTCCCCTCATTTCGCCTCTTTTTCCCTCTTCCGCCACACACGACGCAAAGCACAAAACGTCGCCGTCGGACCCACTTGTTCAGCTTATGCTGAACTAGCATAAGCGGCATAATTCTGATTGATGCTGCCGCCGGAGAGTTGGTTTCCGTCGACGCCGCCGCATTGTGGGGTGCGAAACGGGGATTTATGTCCGGCCAAAACTCTCTTCCCGCGATTGATGAATGATCAAGAGCGGCTGCGATGGTGACGACGGAGCGGCGGCGGCGGCGAGTGCCCAAGGCGCTGGGGTGCTAATTACGAACGCAAAGATTATTGGAAGGGAATGAGCGCGGAGGAGCATAATGAAGCGCAGCGAGCGAGCGGGCGAGGAGTGAAATGTTGCACTTTCCAGTTGGAGTTTGAAGCAGAAATTTGATTTGAATCCGCGCACAACGGTCTTTGTTTCGACGGACATCGGGAGCGATAATTCTGTTGACCTTGGGCGTCGTCGCATTCGGGGAGCGAAAGCAGCGAATTTGGCAGATTTGAGGCATCGGAACTTGCGAAATCGGGGTGATAGTTGGCTGAAAACAACGCCGTAGGAGCGTTGACTTCCGCCTCTGAACTACGTTAGGCAGCGCTCTTCCTTATGTCGTTGATCGTGAAAAATGCGAATTGGCGCCCAAGCAACTGCGGGGGTTGAGGAGATTTAAAGCGGTTAATTGACGCTGTAGCAGCCGCTGATTCGATCAAAAATGCGTGCAATTGTGAAATACAAGTATAATTTGAGTAATTGCCTAGGTTCTATTGATCTAAATCGAGAAATCCTTGACGGTGAGACCCATACAAAATTGAAGCAGGACAACTTGGCGCCAAGAATTTGGTGCTTGGCTAACGTTGTGGTCGAAACGCGCTTAAACCTATTTATGGACTAACCATACCGTAACTACCTTAGGCTTAGGCTGAATACCAATGTCTTCGTGGCTTAGTCTAGTAATTGGCCCCAACAATTGTAATATTTTATATACTTTAATATAATAGTTAGAAAAGCCTTGCTGGAGTGACGCGTGTTCTCTCACGTGCCGCTGATAATTGCCCGATTGCGGCAGTTTCTAAACTTGACGGACCTGTAAAGTTTGCCCAAAATTCAATTGGCAAACCCGGCGGCGTCTAGGCCTAAGCCTCCACTTATGTTTGTACAACGCCATAAAAGACAAGCTCCTGTCAGTTAGTCTTTTGTCGCAAAGTCGGAAATTTCACAGTTTTGTTTTTGTGTTCAAATCGAAAAAATTGCTTTAACAAAGCCAATTTAGTGTTGAATTGTAGCAATTCGGAAAAACGGCTCGAATGATTATTATGAGGAAATGTGGCGAAAAACAATAAACACTTTAAAGGACCACAAAAACAAAAAAAACTGACAAATTCACAGACAATTGGATAATGGGCCACTTTGCACAAACAAACGGCGGTCCATTCTAGTCGTTGTTTTCTTCAGCCTAACGATCCAAAACCATATTACTAGCTTTAGTAATACGTATGCGGCTGTGGAGCTAAAGCCAGATCAATGTTTCAAATATTGATCTAAAGGAATCGGACTGCGATGTCAGCCGAAGAATCCAACGATCCAGTTAGAATACTGAAAGTCAAGACGATCCGAGCCATTAGACAAGCAAACTGGCTCTACTGTCAACGCTCAAATCCACGTTTTGTTGACTTCATTGTTGCCTTTGCCGGTGTGCGCTAGGCTGATCTAGTGGTCCGGTCACTTCACACAATGACAAACTCTTGCGTTTTCTTTGTACTAGGCTGTTTAAGCGTCGTTCTTGGCTAATTATGCCGTAACTGCTCTAACAATAAGCCTATCCTGACTGCCTTAATGGTTTAGGCTAGTTATTACTGTTGTTATTGCCAGTTATTAGTGCGTTGTTAAATACTGAGGTCAAATTATGAATTCCTTTAGATTCTGAAAAGATAGCTTGTTTTAAATGGTGCTTTTCAACAAAATGTGGATTTGTGCATTGGCGCCTGAAGCCTAGCCTATGAGCTTAGCACATTTCAGTACAGCGTATTGAGTACTTTAACTCATCTGGAACGACGTAGTTCTTTGAACTTGATAAGGTCTTCTCCAAACAACACCTCTCCTTCCCGGCGCACTTGAACATGTTTTCGCGCCTAATCCAATTCTCAATTTCTTCAATTCTTCCCTCGGTCTCCTCGCTGCACCTCCGCTCACTCTATTAACACAAATTGTTTATTGTTTTCGGGCGTCGTTTTTAGCGCCAATTTCACGCAAGACCTCGCAACTACTCAAATTCCACGCTAATAGCGCTAATCTTCTCCTCTCTTTGTTGCTCACGCGCACGCCGAGTAATCGAATTTTGCGGTGCGCAAAACGGGGACGCAAAATCAGCAAAAGCCACAATGTAGGGCCTAAAATCAGCGACTTTTTATAGCTCTATTCCCCCGGGAATCGCGCTTTTGAAAAGATTAATTTGGTCACGCGCGTCTGCGGACGTCGATTCATATCCTGCTGACCTAATCGAGTTGCCTGCGAGGACAAAGTGTGCGGTGGGAACGGGCGGCTGCGCCTTGTACCGCGCGAGTGGATTAGATTACCTTAGGAGAGAACTCGCCGCCGATTACAATGCGGCCGTCCTGAGACGCCGAATTTGATTTTTCTCTCTCTCTCTCTTGGAGGGACTATTCTTGACTTGCGAGGCGAGGCGCCCAGATCAAAGAAGCATTAACTGGTGGCCATGTGCGCGCAGCTACAGATTCATGAATATTTATGAGAAAGTGCAACATCGCTCGAGTGTTTATGTGGGAATTTTGAATTGAAGCGGAAGTGCGGACAGCTGGATTAGGACATAGAGGAGGAGAGGCGCTTTTTGAGCTCCATTAATTGCAGTCTTCGACAGCGTGTGGACAATTAGAAGAGGGAACTCTTGTTTTTGAAGAGATTGGGGATGAAGAAGGCCGTCGTTTGAGATACAAACGGTTATGCTGCGGAAAACATGCCTAAAAACACTAAAATTGAGATAATTTAGACATGTATACAGAGCACGGTCACTGGATCAACCGCAAACTAGTGGGGATTTCAATTTTGCGCTGAATTTTGGCGATGAAACACGCATTTACACGTCAATCTGTTTGGTTTTCGCGTGTGATCTCTGCAAGGAACAGAGGCGCCATGAATTCTTGTTTTAACGTCACCAAAATACGCACGAGGTGCCTCTTTGGCAGTCCGAGATGCCGGTTTTGGAAAATTGCCGGGCAGTCCGGTTAATCGATAACCGAAAACCGACCCGAAACCGAAATCCAACGTTTCGGCTATCCGAAACCGAACAATCAGCGGGAAAAAAAACGAATTATGCACTCCTGATTCTGGCCTGTTGTTTGAACACATCCGGCAGTAGAAATGAACCAATTTCTTTTGTTTAATCGCTTTTGTTTCGTTAATGTTGGACTTTTTCGTGCTGAGACAAAACCAAAGATGTCAGTTTTGGATAATCACCGGGTAACCGAAACCGAAACAGACATCTCTGTTGGCACTGCGTTTGTCTGTTGTGCGAGGTGTCTGAGTGGGCCGCCCGGAGCTCTCTTTTGTTGTGTGAACGACCAGCCGTTTCGATGTCTCGAATGACGACGACGATGAGGATTGAAAACTGAAGACTGAAGCATAACGTTTCCGACCGATTAGTTTTACAAAAAATCAAATCGATGTCGATCCGCATTATAAAGTGCCAATGTACGATTAGTGCCAATTTAAGAGTGTACGAACATGGTAATTAAACTGGTAATTATGAAAATTGCATGATTACGCTTTTTTGTTGTGGAGAATTTCCACAATAAGCCATTAATGAGCGTTTGCACAACCGAAATTCTTCGTGATAGGGCTAAAAATGATCTTCTCTAGCTGTTTCCTGAGCGTCAATCGCTCGCACATCTTGGCGCTGAGCGACGGCTTTTGTGGAAGTATTAAAATAGAAAAAGTTTTTCAAAGATCGCCACAAGAAATCAAATCAAGTGAACTTCAACTTCCTGCTCTCTTTATTGACATGCATGCATTTGTTCCTGCTTGCGACGGGGGCGCGCTCAATCAGGTCGTCCGCTCGCCCGTCGTCTAATCCAATTTGAATAATTCAACTTGACAGAACGGCGTCATTTTTGAAGAACAAAAACCGCCGAATCGATTCAAATATCAACTTATTGCAGGGCGTCTCTGGGATCTCGGAGATCACCGCCGATTTCGAGCTCGACATTATGTACAGCGAGATCTGGCAGGATCCGCGGCTCTCGTTCAAGCATTTGAACGTGTGCGCCACGAATATCACCCTGAAAAGCGACTTTCGCGACAAGATTTGGACGCCGGACACGTGCATCATCAACAGCAAAGACAGCAGAATCCACAGTAGTCCGTCGGAGAACACTTTTGTGATTCTCTACGAGCACGGCCTTCTCTGGAGCAACTTCAGGTACAATTGTTAAGGGCTATTGTCGGCTTAAATTCGTATGACGCGGTCGGTTATTAGCCAAGGGAGCCTGCGATGTGGCCGTCTCTGTTCGTCTGTTTTTTTCAACGGCGATTGAGGGTAACGTTGAAATAGTTGTTCAACGAGGAGTAACATCGAAAAAGAGTCAATAAGAATTGTTAATTAGGCTCTTCCGCGTCTTTTGCACCCATTTCCGCCCCAATCCGCTAGATTTGAACAAAATTATAATAACTTCTTGTAGTGGAAAAACAAATCTCAATTAATTTTGCAGATTGGTGTGGAAATGGGCGCAAAAGATAGAGGAGAGCCTAGTAAACATTAAGCATAAGAAGATTCCTTGTAGAACAAGTATTTTAATGTTTTTCGCATTAGCCGTTGAAAAGAAACAAAAACCAAACAGACGAACAGAGAAGACCACACACGTGGCGCGTTGTCTAGACAACAACGAATGTCTAGACAACTTTTTCAAATTCATTGTTCGCATTAAATTCGATAATACAGTAATCCTAAGAGCTGATTCATCACAGGCTGAACGTGAAAGCTCCGTGCAAGATGGACCTGAAGATGTTTCCTTTCGACTCGATCCAATGCATGCTGGTCTTTGAGAGTTACTCGTTCAATACGGACGAAGTGCGGTTACTGTGGCATGACATACCGGTGACGATGATGGAGAAGGTGGAGCTGCCTGACTTTGACCTCATCGGCTGGAGCACCGACCATCAGAGGCTCGAATATCCGAATGGTGTTTGGGATAGAGCGCAGGTAACGCGCTCCTCTAGACTCAAAATGACAAGTATACGGTATCGTTTCAGGTCAAATTCACGTTTGCGAGGCGCTATGGATTCTACTTGTTCCAGTCGTATTTTCCGACTTCGCTGACGGTCATCAGCTCGTGGGTTGGATTCTTCTTTGACGTCCGATCAGTCTCCGCAGGTACGCATCGATTTTTGCATAAAATTCGTCAAATTTGCTGTTTAGGATCACCCTGGGAGTATCCTCTCTTCTGGCCCTGACCTTCCAGTTCGGAAACGTCCTCCGGCATCTCCCTCGCGTCAGCTACATCAAATGCCTCGACGTGTGGATGATCTTCTCCGTCATCTTCATCTTCTGCACGCTGGTGGAGTTGGCGATCGTCTGTCAACTCAATCGATGGGAACGCGAGCGACAAATTGGCTCTAAAGTGCTCGGGCACTGGCTGAATCAGATACGGTAAGTCTCAACGCGTTCAAGGGTCTATTAATAGGCTGTTTTTGAGTAAACGCAAACAGCGCGTCATGAGGGTTATGTAAAGTTAATCAATGTTGCACTTTGCGTGGGTCTTGAAGCGATAAGCAATATGCTACATACATGGTGACGTCGTGTTTTGCTCATACGATCGAGGATCCGTGAATAGAGACAAAACGGAGGAGAGATGATGACTTGGATGGAACTTGTTCAGATGATTAGGAGTCTGTGGAGCAGGGTCAGGGAATCTTTGGCTTCTAAGATGCGGGCACAAAACCAGGAGAGGAGTGATGTTTGCTGTCTGATAGAGGATCAGTTTTCTAAGCCTGCAAAGTAGGTCAAGCTTGGCGTATCAATAGGAGATGAGTTTCAAGTGCGCTTTGGTAGCAACAAAATTGTAGCCAACCAAAATGTAGCAATTCGAATATGTTGGTAATCATCTTCGCACGTTTGAAAAGTTCCAAAAAATTTTGAATAATGTTTTTCATAACCATTCATAACCAATTCGAGGTCGCGAGGAACGCTTATGCCCTCAGAATTAACGCAAAATGGCCGAAAATAGCCAGAAAACAGCCAAGTTTGCGCCGGACCGCATACATAATGCATATTCGAATGAAATGAAACCGCATCGGCATTGTAATTCAGACCAGCGATTTTGAAGTTGATACTGAAGTTTTATAGCTCAAGACCAACAAAACAAAATTTCTGTTTTTACAATCGTGATTGCGAGGGTCAGAGTAGAGGGTAGACAAATTTTTTGGAAAAATCGAAGGTCATTTTGAGGCGATATCGCTGTCGTTGCGTTTCTCGTTTTTTTCTGCGTTTTGTTTCCAGCCAAAAGACCACGTTTTTGCGTATTGTCTGTTTCTCTCTACAGCCGCCTGCTTCTCTGTGACTAAAATTTCAAAATTTCCTTAAGATCCACACTGTAGAGTAACCCTCCAATTGCAGAAAAACGCGAAGTCGCGATGCCCGAGCGAACGGCAGCACGGGAGGCGAAGGCGTGCGGAAACGTTTCCTCCTCACCCCGGTGAGCAAAACGTCGGCGGCGAACTCGGAGGCAAACGACTCGGACAAGACTTCGCCGATGCTCGCGGCGCGCATCGTGCACTCCGACGAGGAGAGCAATCTTGCAGCGAACGCGGCGCATCCCTTCAGCGATCTGCCGGCGAAGAAGCGGCGCTGGTGGAGCGAAATCCCCAAGCGGATATCGCAGGCGTGTTGTCCGCCCGATCGTGACTGGACGGTCACTTCTGTACAGGTAGATTGCCAGTTTGATGTGCGCCTCAGCTAACCGATCACCGCGTTCCAGGTAGACCGATGCTCAATGATAATGTTTCCGCTCTCTTTTCTTGTTTTCAACGTAACGTAAGTGCCGAGTGCAGCGCAATTACAGGACTGAATAAGCGCTGTTTTCAGCTATTGGTTTATTTACTTCATGAAGATGGATAGACCGATGTGAAGACGCCACTTTATGGCCGCCGCGCCGCATTCGCGTATTGTGTAACTCAAATTGATGTCCGGATGAAAAAAACGTGTGCATAAATATATACCTACGAGTTGGATAGTTTGCTTGTTCGGTTAACAGAGTTTCGTGGTGTGTTAAGCGCAAAGAGCTAGAATTTAAGGGTCTAAATGTTGCGCCGTTCAAATGTGGGTGTCAGCTGTAACTCAACCAAATCAGAAAACAGAAATTGTGTGGAAATTGCGGTATTGAGTCCAATTCTCTTTGCATGCATCGTATCTCAGTTATTAGTAGATTGAGCTTGAGTTTGTCACAGTCCTTGAAGCGTCAAAGGTGCATTTGTAACAATCAAATTATGAGAATATCGAATTGCGATAATCTCGTAATCCGTCAACACAACGTTGAGGCGTTGAACACAACAGCAGTTTTCAGATTGAGCTTGAGCTTGAGATTCAGCCAAAATTGCAATTTCCGGGATAAATAGCCGGGCCCACCTGACCGATTTTGACCGCAACGCAGAAATTGTTTTTGAATTTTAGGACACCGTTTGTTGGGAAGTACCCGATTTGGCAAGCTCAGGTCGAGATGAAATTTGACATGGTGATGGGTTGTCAGTACAACTGATTATCGTAGTTGTTGGGTACAATTGCTCATTGTACATTTAAAGATCTCAGTGCGTGACACGACGTTTCCGCGCAACCGTTACCGCGCAATCTGTTACCGCGCATACTTTTACCGCGCAAACGGTTACCGCGCAATCTGTTACCGCGCATACTTTTACCGCGCAAACGGTTACCGCGCAAAACTGCGCTCTAAATTGCGCGGTAACCGTTTGCGCGGTAATTTTTTTTCTTTCGATTTATTTATTTGACAAACCGGCGCTAAAACTAAGATGATGCTTCGCACTAAGCTGAACTTGAGCATAACCGAGGGTGTTTAGCCTAGTTTCCTGGCTTACCAGGCTTCGTAGGGCGTTCAGGCTTTGCGCTAGGCTCAGCTTAGGCCTAGCTCAGTAGTTTAGCCTAGTTTCCTGGTTTACCAGGCTTCGCGCTAGGCTCAGCTTAGGCTGACTGCCTTAGTAGTTTAACCTAGTTTCCTGACTTACCAGGCATTCATGGTGTTCAGGCTCCGCACAGATAGGCTTTGCTAATCTAATAAGAACAACGTTTAGATGCTTTGTAACAAGTTGTTGTCTTCAATTCGCTGCTAACAAAATTGCCGGTAACGGTTTGCGCGGCAAAGGTTTGCGCGGTAACGGTTGCGCGGCAACGGTTTGCGCGGAAACGTCATGACGCCATGATTTTGCGCGGAGCAGGACAACTCGGCGACGGCGATTCGGCGTAATCCGCGCATCAGAAGGCGTTCGTTTGTTAGCAATTTTGGTTCTGTGGGAGTGGTCAGTGATCGCCAACCGGTGCATTCACCATAATCGCGATGTCATTGTGTTTGAAGCAACGCACATTATTCGCTGTGTGATTTGCGCTCAGTTCACTCGTTTTCCAGACCCACCATGTCAGATCAGTTCACGGTCAGCCTCGACGTGCCTCGCCACCCCAAGTCTTCGTGGTTTGAGGTGAAGAGCACCGAATACGGAGGCTTCTCTTGGTAAATCCAGTTCTACCGTATTCTCAACGCAACAATTTCTGATAGTGATATTTGCTGCAATTGTGAATAAGACGAGTCTTTTGCGTTCTTGAACAAGTAAAACGTGTTATAAGAAAATAATTTTGGGCTCCCGCAACGATTTGCCTGCGAAAGGGGCAAATAATACGGTAGGCTGTTTCGCGACTCCGCTGTCGTTCGATTCTTGTGTTTGAGTCAATACTCGTTGCAGGACCGCACATGAATACAAACATGTTTTTGGCGAGTTTCGGTTCAACTTGTATTAACACTCACTCTTCATCACATCACTCTTCGCCACGTAAATCGATTCGTAGACTGGCTAATTCTTCGAAAGAATTCCGGTTCCCGCAGCGATAGGAGGTCATACAGTGTACGGTAAACGCGCTTTTCCCGGGAAGAGCAAGAAGGGGAAATCAACATCGTTCGTGCGAACATCGTGTTTTTCGTGATTTCTCGCGATATTCCTTTATGTGGCTGGATGCCTAGAGGTTGTTGTACGATTTCATAATAATCGCACGTTCGTTTGTGGTGCTCTCGATGTGATTTCATATCATTCAGATGATGTCGGACACGTTTTCGCTCACCTGTGACCTTCCCGGCGGCTCCAGTTCTTCGTGGCGATTCTCCCAGAACAGCGTTGAACACGGAGGCTTCAACTGGTAAGTCCTCATCCACCAACTCCTCGCATTCACAACGTTCTTCCAGGCGCGTCGAATGCCGCTACAATCCGTTCAATTGCTCCGTTCACTCTCGGCTGTCAACCCGTCAAGAACAACGAAACTCTTCTGTGGAGGTGCGACGCAAAGGCCGCAATCCTCTCTCCTGGGATCCATCGCCGTTTAGCCACGTCCGTATCCCTCAGTTCAATGCTCAAACTCCTGTACTCCGTTTTCAGTTGAGAATCGCCTTCGACTCGCTCACCAAACCACCGAATGCA
>MQUG01002762.1:0-13054 GCA_007213375.1 Steinernema feltiae | reverse complement strand
TTTGACCTTCTGCTCGGCCTCTTTGCTCAGTTGGCGGTGCTGTCTACTGTCCTCGATCCCGTTGAATCCGATGTTGTCGCCCTCCTTCGAGCTCTTGTTGCTGTAGTAGTGGTGTAGGCAGCAGGTTGTGGTTAATATTGCTGTTGGCGCCTTGGCGGAAGCGGATCAGATACTTGATCTGACGTTCGTACTTGACACACGTTTGCCGATCATCCTTGGACAGCTCTAGGACTTTGGTTAGGTACTCCAGCAGTCGTCAAGGTGGTCGATGAAGTCAAAGACGCGGCTTTCGGGCATGGATTGGGGCTGCTTGTGGTTGTTCGCGTGACCCATATCAGTTAACTTTAGCTTTCAGGAGAGTTTCAACGCCGGCTGGATTGTTCAAGCCAAGGTTGATCGTGATGCTACGGATCAGCTTGGGCTTGTCCTCATCTTCCACTACTGGGATGGGAAGCACGATGGGCTTGCCGACGATCTCTTCTACGATGGCCATATCTGAGTTGATGGAGAGGACGCCCATGTTCACGTCGGCCATGTTGGCTGAGAACAGCGCATCGAGGGACAGCAAAATTCTGGATTTGGAGAACTGAGGCAGCGCGCTCAGGAGTTGGTCACGTGAGGTGTAGCCAAGGCGCACAGCGTAGCAAACAGCCAGAATAGACTCTTTGAGATTACGCTTGCGCCAATGGAAAGTGATTTCAGTTTTCATGTGGAGGCTTATCTGTTTTGATTCTTGAGCTCATAGTGCTTGCGGCGATCCTCTCGGGTGCTGACCCCGATGGCGCGATGTATATCGAAGTCCTTGCCCATGCGGAAGATCTCCACGATGCGGCGAATGCTTTCGTCCGGCTGCAGTGAGTCGAACTTGCCAAGCATCTCTTTCAGTTCATTGCCACGCTCATAGATCACTTTTCTGGCTGTGCTGATCTCGCGTCGCCTTTCTCCGACTTCTTGGCGTTCGCGGAACAGCTTATCCCGTGTAGCCTTGTCTTCGTTGAAGGTGGAGAAGTCCCCGCTCTGGCGGTTTGCATCAATCTTGGAGCGAATATCCTGGAAGTCATTGGTTAGATCATTGAACTCATCTTGGACTTCTCTCTGAATATCAGCAGTCTCCTTGTGCGTTGAGAACAACTTTGGCATGGTGACGGCGCCCTCAATCCCGGCGATCCACGAGTCAGCAAGGCTATTTCCTGTGGCGGTGGAGCCGAAGTGGTCACTGAACCCATCTTTGATCTGGCCAAAGAGTTCACTGCACTTTCTGTACTTATCGTTGAGCTCGGTCTTGTGGGCTTTGTGCTTCTCAATGAGCTCTCGCGAAGAGGCAAACAGCAGGTCGCGTTCGTGGCGCAGCTCCTTCATCTCCGTCTGGAGCGTCATGGCATGGCTCTTCAAACGGCTTAGGTCGTGACGGATAGACTCGCTGCTGCTCTTTTGGTTGTTGTTCACTTGGCGCACGGTGCGCTCAATGAACGTGGAGTTAACGAGGATGGGGCGCTCTTTGATCATGTAGCGCCACTCGTTGCGCTCATTCCGCTGGATAAGCTTGTTCAGCTCTATTTGCAAGGCCTTAATGAAGTCCAGCATCTGGAACTTGGTGGTTATTCGTTCGGAGAGTAGTTGAATCTTTTGCTCAGCGATGGACGTGTTCATCCAAGAGTCAAAGCAGACAACATCTTGTCTTGGAAGTCACCCAGATGGGGCACATAGGATTCCGCAAAGCCCAGCTGCTTATTCATGAACGCCATGAATTCCTTGAGCTCGGCATCGCGCTTCTTCTTGTACGCAGCGACCTGTGCCCGGTAATCATCGGCCTGAGTCTTCAGACGCTCCATCGCAGCCTTCTCGTGCTGCTCTACTTTGCGGATCAGTGCGTTTGTCTTTGCCGTTTCTTTTTCTAGCGATCGACCGCAGAAAAAGTGCATTATTTTCTTCAAATCATAGCGATTACGCCTGCAGCAAGAACTCGTATGCCTGGTCGAATCCAGTGGTTGCGGGAAGGATCAAGTCCACCCGATCTTTCAACGCTCCATCTAGCTGCAACTTGAGCTGGCGATCCTCAGCGCTGTTGGACAGACCTTGATCGACCATCGTGCTCAGGTGCTCGATCTCCTTCATGTATGATTCGATTCGAGCCTGAGCCTGTTCTTCTTTCTGTTTTTCGGCGGTAGTCAAGTTGCTCTCGTCTTGATACTGCTTGATCACAGGGGTGAACAACAGGTAGTTCAACTCCAGATGTTTGTCTAGGCTGGTGCGCATCTCGCCGAATTTGTCGGCTGCTTGGATGATAACTTCGCGTTTTGCTTGCTCGTACTGCAGGTCCATTGCGTGAATCTGGTACTTGAATTGCTCCATCATTTCTTCCATCTGCCTGCGCTCTGCCTGATCGATTTGATCGAAACGGCTGTACATGTCAGCTTGGATGGATTTGAGTTGGCCCTTGCGCGTGCTGTACTCTGAAAGCACCGAGATCGCGCCGGCGAATGGGATGCAATCGGTCCAGGCGAATTTGTTTTCCGCTAAGGTGCCAATCGAAGTTGCGTACTGGGTCAGGGTAATTTGCCCAGATTCAAGCTTGGCAGCTGCGTCCGTGATGTCCTTGATCGCGACCTTGGACCCAATGCTTTGGAAATGACCAACAAACGATCCAATCGCCAGCGAGAACCCGATTGCGAACACCGCGCCGAGAGCGATAGGTCCGAGAGCGCCCAGAGTCGTCCCCAGTACCGCTGTCGATGACACGCTGGAAGCAATGAACTGCCCAATGAACGCCGACGCTGGCGCTGCCAGTCCGGTAGCGCACGTAGTACCAACGATTTGAATGGTGCTACCGATGGAGAACGATGCGAACTCGATACTGTCGATTTCGCTGTTGCAGAACTTGTAGAGGTTTTCGCCAAGCGATATCGCGATGGCCACGGTTGCTGCAGCCACGTTGCCTTTGGTCAACTGCTGACCAATGCTCCCACCCATAGACGAAGCACCAGCCTTGGCAGCCGCACCACCTGCAGCTTTAGCGGCGGTTTTAGAGGCTGCTTGTGTCGCGGCATCAGCCATCATCTGGCCTAGGTGTTGCACGCCGGTTACAGCTACAGCGCGGCCTGCCCCTTTGAGCGCGCTGAACACAATGTTCTGCGCTGCCTCCATGCAACGCTCTTTGCTCATCGGCTCGTTACTGCTCAAAATGCCGTACAGCTCGCCTGCCGCGGCAAATGTGGCTCCCGACAATGCTCCAGACTTAGCAGCATTGCGGTACTGCATGCCATTGAACTCTGCTCTGACCCGTGCAGTTTCCTTGTAGTCAGGTCCCTCGCCCTTTTCTTTTGCCTCCTTGGCCAGCTCTTCAGCACTGCCCTCGCCCTTGCGATTGAGTCCTGTGCTTTGGATTTTCTGATCGTCGTTGGACGACAACTTATCGGTAGCCTTGTCTGCTGTATTTTTATAGCTATCGGCGACTTCAGGACGGTTCCCCTCTGCCCTGGCTGCACGCTTGGATGCGGCGTCCTTTACATCCTGAACTTGATCCTTGGGGACCACCTTGCCAACGGTGTCGTACCTCTTTGGGGACAATGCTGCAGCTGTTGAGTCCCCATCCTTGTAGAACTTCACCTGATAGTCGTGGCTACCGCTTGGAGTGTTCACTCGAATATCGGCCACTGGGTCATTGACCCGGCCGACATCGAGCGTAGCGTTGTGGTTGAGCTGCCCCTTGGCGGCTGCTTCAATGTTGAATGAGCCCACATGGTGAGCTTCGGCGGTAAATCCCTGCTGAACATCGAGCGATTGATTTGTCAGGCCACCGCTTTTGGCTGTGACCGAATTCATAATTCCACTCTTGTAATCAGCTAGTGCCTTGTTAAGTGCAGTGCCCTGCAGTTGGTTGAATCCGCCAAGAGCAATGGAAGAAGCAAAATCTATACTCTCCGATTTGCGCTTGGAGTTTTTATCTTTTGAGGGAGGCATGAATCTCTTAAATATATTGATTGACGGAGTTACTCGGATGCGGTCTTTAATACTATTGAGTTTGCAGACGAAGCCTCAACGTCGGCTATCAGACCGGAATCCAACGCCTTCTACCTCGCTGGCAAGTGGCGCGTAGAACCAATGATCGTCAAGGACTTGGAACCACGGGTCATGGCTACATACAGATCCTTGGCATCCAGCGCGTCAGCGTCAAGGATGACTGCATGGTCGTACTCCAACCCTTCACCAGCAGCGTTGTGCCAATGAGCTTGCGGTGGCTTATCGGCCTCCCCGTGTGCCTCATGTCGCGCTGATATTTATTCGCAGCTTCCGTCAGATTCGCACCCACCCCATCAATGTGAATCTTCAGCACGTTGAGGAAGCGATACAGCAGATCACGACGGTAGGCTGACGTTTCCGGGTTGTCCTTCAATGCCAAGAAGAAAGCTCTCAGATGAACACTTGTTGGACTACCCAAGTAGGCGTTCGCAGCATGCAGGACCAACGGATACTTGGTCACCTTGCTTTGCTTTGCGACCTCGCCCTTCTGAGTTCCAGCTGTCAGAGCCTTTCCAACCCCTGTAAAGCACTTCTTGGAAAAATCCAAAGCCAGGAGGAAGCCTTGCTGAGTTGTCTTGGCTGCAACCAGTTTCTTGATGAACACATGAAGGTCTTTGCCTTCAACCTCTTCAATGGAAGAAAACTTTCCACCCATGGTTCGTGCTAACAGATGGGTCTTGTTCTTGGACTGCTGATCGCCGCCATGAAGGGCAATCACACTGTCGCTATGCCCAAGCAACCCCATGAGTGAGGAGTATTGCTTTGCAGCCAAGAATTCTGGGGTGGTGTGAGCACGCTTCACACAGGCAGGCAGACCGTTTGAAAGATCGATCTTTTGCCCTTGTTCCAGGGTCTCCCTCGCCTTCTTGAGCCAAGCTCCAAGGTTCGGGTCACCTGTTGTCTTCCAGCGCCACGGAGTGTCTAGCTGACCGAGGCAAGTGAAGGTCGGGTAGACACTTATCGTCCAATCAACGGGTTTGCCGTCGTCACCATCAAAGTCGAAGATGGCCTGCATAGGATCGCCCAAAATTCGGCAGGGCATGAACTCAGCAAAGGCACAGACAAGGCCATGCTGCAGATCAGAGCAGTCCTGGTACTCATCCACATAGAAGCCGGCATAGGTGGCAGCGACGACGCGGCGAACGAACTGCTTCCCCAGTAGCCCAGAACAGCACTCGTAGAGCTTGTTCCACTGCTTGCTTGTGGGGTGCTCTACCTTCCAGCCCGAAGTCTTCGGGTAGGCCAAACAGAGCCGAAGTGACCAACTCGCATCGTGTCAATCTGGTACTTGGAGGACGGCACGCCAAGAGCCGCCATCTTGGCCTTGATGGAGTTCACACCCGCGAAGGTGTGGGTCAAGATCAGTTGCTTCTTGCTGGCCGCCTTCACCGCCATGGCAATGAGGTGCGTCTTACCGTAGCCGGCCGGTGCGATCACATACCCTTTGGTAGTGAAGTCGTTGAGCTTGAGGGCCAATTCCTCAGACATGCTCAGCCCAAGTCCAAAGCACCTCCAGTTTGACAGCCAAGTCCTTCTTCAAGAATGCGGCGTCGTTGAACGCAGGCTCACGACCTTGAACCACTGATCGCCTCGCGTGGTGTCCTTGAACCACCCTGGTTCCTTTCCATCCTTCTTTCCCTTTTTCGCTGCTGAACCTATAGCGGTACGCAGCTCCGGGCTATCAAGCCACTTCTCAACGTCCTGATCAAGTTGCTCCTGAACTCTGGAGCGCACTTGGTCGCAAACTTGATAGCCAAGGTCGTCCTGCGCAAACTTCAAGCTGACCAAAACGCTCTGCCAAGGCAGATCTTGAAATGCCCGCTCCTCCAAGCAGTACTTGTCGCTCCAAACATGCACGGGGACACCTAGCTTCGTGAGTTCCGCCACATCAGCAGTCGAGAACTGATCTTCAGCGTCTGCATCTGCAAGCACTGAAACGTCATAGCCGAGCGACTTGAACGCCTTTGCTAAGTCTTTAATCTTGCTGGCACCCCTCGCGTCCAGAAGGGCAACGCCGTGATACGACAGCGGGTCCTTGCCCTTGCCGACCTGGTGATCGTCAAAACCTCGCACGAAGCCTACTTCAGTAGCGCCCTCGCAGACCACCACCTTCTTCGCCAAGAATGCTTCGGTGCTGGACCGAATCTTTCCTTGCACTTCAAGCTCTTCCAGACCGTCCTTCGCTGCGGAAGTGATCTGCACAATCCCACCCTTGCTATGCACGACGTATAGCTCTTTGACGGTCAATTCCCGCAGAACCGTGGGTGAGTGCGTGGTGAGGAAGTATTGGCCTCGTTTGTCCTCTCGGACATGCTTGATAAGGCGGGTGATTCGGTGCGGCTCCAAGCCAAACTCAACCTCGTCAAACAAGGTGATGTGGCCCTCTTCCAAACCCATCTTCTGAATGCCGCACAACAGCATGCGCCTTGACCCAAGACCAAGCTGACGAAGAGGAATGTCACCGTCATGGAGCGCCAACCCACCCACTTTCAGGTTGATAGAAGCCAGATCGAGGTGAGCCTTGTAGGCGTCCGACACCGGCACCCCCAACAGCTTTGCAATGTCCTGCGACTTCTCGGCTGCAGCATCAAAATTCTTGAGGGCGACAGGCCGATCACCGTCCAAGGAAGCCCTGGCCGTTCGGGAAGCATTTGCCAACAGCTCGTTCAGACTCTGTGCTTCGGTAAGCTTCGCCAACGCCGTGCCTGTAGCCCACGAAAGCTGCTTCTCGCTATAGGCACCGATGAGGCCAACGCTGACCTTGTTCCTGTCGCCCTGCTTGAACGGAACACCGTCAGGGTGTCGATCACAGACAACCACCCACTTAGGCTCAAGATCCTTGTCGACCGTCAGCCGCACGGTCAGAACACTCTCCAAGTGATCTTCAGGCTCGTCAGTAAGTTTGAGGGTCGCCGAATCCCAGCCACGAAGGTACTGGCCGTACTTGTCCAACGAGCAGAACGCTTCGGTTAAGGCCCCGATGGTGACTTCAATGACGATTGAATCCGCGACCTTGCACTGGTGAAAATCCGAGTCGCTGAGGGTCAGATTCCACTGGGGATGGAAGGCATATCTGATGGCCTCCAAGATCGTGGACTTGGAAGAATCACCTTTGCCAATCAGGCAGAAGATGTCTGCGCTGGGAAGGCTCCAGTCAAGTTCTTTCACGCCTCGAAAGTTCTTGATTTTATTTTCTGATCTTCACCGAGCAAGGTCCTCCAGAACTTTACCTATGAACTGGGCTAATCCACATCAATGCCCTCCAAGCACAGCATGGAACGTCGCTTCGCCCTCTTCTTCCCATCATAGATACATCTCGTCACATCGGGCAACTACTGGAGGAATGCGAGCGGCTTCTACTGGTTTTTGAGGCAGCAACGTCAATCGCTGCAGAACGTTGGCGCTAGCGGAATGTCCGAGGTGTGACCGAGAGCGGGCCCGACGCAGTACTACTGGCTGACAGTAAACGCTGCAAAGCAGTCATCGACGAAGCCGCGGTGAACGACAGCAAGGAGTCAATGTGAAGTTCGGCTTCTACGCCTGGCTCACACGACCCAGGAGCCGGCGTATTCTCGGGCGCAAGCCAAGCTCAAAGTCCGACCTCGATCAACGCATGCAGTAACTGCGCGCCTAGGATGATGCGGTCTTCAATGTCTATGCCCTGGGTTTGCGGCACGACAAATAAGCCATCCTGAATTGCGTACCTGCTCGCCACGGTATCGAAGGCGCTGCACAGTGCCGGCTCGCCGGGGATATCGCTCAGTGCCCAGCCGTTTTCCGCGCAACGGATCTTGATCCCGCTGCGCTGCAGCACCAAATGGCGTTCGTTGTGTTCGTTGCCCGGAAAGCAGCGCGGCCAGCCGGGGTTGCCAATGTCCGATGGAGTCAATCCCGCCTCGCTGGCCAGAGCCAGCAAATAGGCATCGTGGTGGTTGCTGCGGTTGTCGCAGGAATCGCTCAAGGGGCATGCAGATGGCATAGCCTGAACCGGGACCGATAACGTAGTTGCCAGCGAATTTCAGGAGCGCACCGCGCATGGCCCCGTATTTGGCGATGTAGTAGCGCCAGTCCTTGGGTGTGCCAGGTGCTTGCACGAACGCATCAATGAGGGCTTGCAATGTTTGTCCGCGAGCCAGGTCGTCCAGAAGGGCCTGCAGGGCGGCGGCGCTGGGGTGGATGGCCTCGTTGTAGCGGATGCGCCAGTGGCTTTCCCACAGCCACGTCTGCTGTGGCGCTCCAAGGTAGGCCAGGCGATGACCCGAACTGCGCTGGCGGCTTCTGCCTGCATGGCCCTTGGCCAGAAGGGCGGCGCTCACTTGGTGGTAAGAGTGCTTGAATAGTTCGGAGAATTGCTTTGCGCGGCTGGCAAGGATGCGGGGTCTTGTTCGGGGATGAGGTCGAACACGGTCAATCCTCCGCGCAGCAGTTCATGGTCTTCGAGCTGGCACACGGGCTCGTGCAGCGCGGGTGGGCTGCTACCAGGGCTTGCTTGGCCTGCTCGTTGCGAACCTGCACCTGGTTGAAGGTTTGCACAGCATTTAGCGACCCGCCAGCCATGATAGTTTCCACCTCCACTAGCAAGGCGGGCATGTTGTTGCGGGTGGAATCGGCGCGGATTTCGCTGCGCGAGGCTTCGATCAGGTTGCGCAGAATGCGTAACCGCCGGTGCATGTCTGCCAGCGGCGTGCCCTGCATCAGTCCGTGCAGCACTCCATACAGCAGCACGGTGTGCGCCAGCGACCAGGGGCGCGTGCCATACAGGTGACAACAAGCATGAAACATGTCCACACCCACCGGGGCGTCCCCAAAGTCGCGGAAGTTGAAAATGCGCAGAGGCGTTGTGGCGATGCTATGGCCATCGCGGGTGAAAAGGCTAGCAAACAGCGGGGCGATGGCCTTGGGGCCAGTCAAGCCGCCGGACTGCACGGTGAGCCAGACATCGAGTGCGCGCGCAATCCAGTCGAGGTTGCCGTGGGCTGCTGACGCTTGGTGGCCCAACAGCGCTTCGGATAGGTTTGAGAGGGCGGACAGGTCGTTCAGGCCGTGCGCACGGGCAGTCCCAGCTTCCACGCCCGCACCTCGAAGAGAAAGCGCAGGTAGCGCACGCATTCTTCGTCGATCAGGTGGTTGCCGCCCCGGTAGGGCCAGAACAGGTCGGCCCAGTCCGTGTCGATCTTGTGCGAAACGCCTTCACTGCTGCGCCGTCCGCTTCCAGCAGTGCCGAGTTCTTGTGCAGCAGGGCTTCCAGGCTGGCCTTGAAGTTCTCGAACCCGGTCAAGGGCCTGCCGCGTGAATTCATCTTCACGTACAACGTGTTGTCGAGCTTTTGCGCGGCCACGGGAAGCAGCAGGAAGCGGATCGCCGGGTTTACAGGGTCGGTCAGCCGTAGCCATGCGGCATGCAAGCGTTCGCTGGGTTGATCTTGGTAGTGCCGATGCAGAGCATCCAGCACCACCAGCATGCCCTGAATGGTGGGATCGTGCTTCCAGGTGGGCAGGTAGTTGGGTTGGTCGCACAGCCATGCTGAAACCGGCTGAACATCCATGCGGGGCCGGCATTGGGTCAGGAACTGGCAGAACGCCCGTGCACCGGGGCGCGTCGCGTATTGGAATGCGTGCCACGGCTGCGCGCTTGCGCTGCTCTGTGGCTGGTGCCATGCCAGATAGCAGTGCAGCAGAAAGAGAGTCGTCAGACGCTGCTGGCCGTCCAGCGGGTACAGCGTAGGGGTTTGCTTGCCGCCGTCCTCCTTGTTCACCACATCGCCAAAGACGAAGTCAAGGTGAAGGCTCTTGCCATCGCTGTCCAGCGCGGCGCACAGGTCGGCAATGAAGCGTTCGCGCACATGGCGTGCCTGCTCGTTTTTCCGGCCTTGGGCGTAGTCACGCTGGAACAGCGGGATCTCGATGGCTTGCACTTGTGTGCCATTGATGGGACAGGAAAACAGCTGTGCCAGACTGGTAAGGGCGCCGTAGCCTTGTGCTGGCGGTGTGTTCATGGGGGTATCGGTCATTGCAGGTATGCGGCCAATTTTTTCTTGATTTCTCGGAGATAGGCATCTTTGTCGGCGTCTCCCCAGAAATGAGGTTGCAGCCGGTCTGCAGGCGCGTAGTACTTCAGGAACACGTTGCGCGTGGCGGCCGGGATGTAGTCGCCGCGCCTGTCCATCGCCAGTACTTTGCTGCGTTTGACATCAAAAACTGCATTGCTCAGCGCGGCGTTGGCGCCGAGGGATAGCAATGCCAGGTTGGCAATGCTGTGGTCGGCCTCTTCCTCCACGCCGCCATTGAGCACCACCAGAACCCTGCCCGCCAGCGCCTTGAATTCTTCCAGGCCAAACTGCCGAGTATGCAGATGCGGGGTGGCAGCGTCGATATCGGCCAGCAGCGGGTCAATGGCGGCGCTGTTGTCTTGTGTGCGGATGTCGCTCAAGGTCTGGCGGTGCTCCTTGAGCCAGGTCTCCCACTGCTCTGCGCGGATCAAGTCCTGGGCGTTCTGGGCATGGATGTGCTCCAGCGACCAGGTGGTGCCAACGTGCTCCTTGAACGGAAAGCGATCGCGGCAGACTTCAATGTTGAACAACAGCAGCAGGCGCTGCAATGTGACTTTGTGGCTGCTGTTGTCGTAGCGCAGTGTGTCGTCCAGATCACCGGCGCCGGTATTCAGTGTGAACTTGATGCGCGAGGTGAGGGCATCGTCGAAGGCTTTTTTGCCTTGCCCCTGGGCCAGATCGAAGATGGCAGGCAGGGGCAATCCACAGGACACCAGGAAACCGATCTTGTTGTGCCAGAGCGGCTCATCGAACCAGCCCAGGATTTGCGCGTGCAGTGCTTCTACTTTCGCCCAGAAGGCCAGTGAATCGCCCTCGGTCTGAGAGCGCAATTGGTCAAAGGTGTGATACGCAGGCGCGCCCGTAGCGGGCTTCTTTGCCAGTGTCTCGAACAACAGGTCAATGCGCGTGCCGTGCTGCAGAGTGGCGCGGCCTTGCGCGGCTGCCTGGCCTGTGACGAAGGCCCAGACATCCGGCCGTTGCAAATCACGCTCAATCCCGTCCCACTGAGCGGCGATCTCGGTCTCGCGGCCAGGGTGCTCTTCCTGCACCTTTGCGAGCAGGACGGCCTTGAGCAGCTCCGCATCGGTCAACGGAATGCGGCCCTGGTTCAATCGGGTGAACAAAGGGATAGGCGCTTCGTTTGCGGGGACTTCGTACCAGATGACTCGCACCGAGGTAGAGAGAAAACGGAACATCTCATCAATCAGGAACTGCCGGTACTGCGGCCCCATCTTGCTGGCGAACCACTCAGCAATCGTTGCATGGGCCTGGTGCATGTGGTGGTAGTCGATGTTTTCTTCTGCTTGCGCGGCATCCAGCCTTCTCAGGTAGGCCTGGCTGCCCGCCCTGGTTTGGTATTCCAGGTGATAGCGGGTTCCCCCTTGTCCATGAAGCGCAGCAGCAGCCACAGGGTCGTCAGGCGCTGCTGGCCGTCGATCAGTTCCCATTGACCGCCGTCTAGGCTTTTTACGACGATGGGCTGCAGGCTGTAGCGCTGGCCGGCGCTCTCCCAGATATCGTCCAGTAGCTTGGTGACTTCGTCGGCAGTCCAGCGATAGCCGCGTTGGTAGGAGGGGATGAAGAAGGCGCCCTCTATACCCTGGGTAGGCTGGCGGCTTGCGGGATCAACCCCAAAGCAGATGGTTCGGTATTCGAGTTTGTAGCTCATCGTGTCATTGTTCCTTGGCCGTCAATGGCGTTTTTGCACATCGCGTAATGCTTGCCCAAACTCGCGCAGCCATCAGTCCAACATAGCATGACCCGCTCCCCATAGGGCGTACCAGTCGAAGCTGAGTAGAGTCCGTTTTCAGAGGAAGAACGGACATGAAGAAGAGCAGATTCACCGACGAACAGATCATCGGTTTTCTCAAGCAGGCCAAGGGCGGCATGCCCGTCAAGGAACTGTGTCGCCTGGGAGGTTTCAGCGATGCGACCTTCTACAAGTGGCGCGCCAAGTGCGGCGGCATGCAGGCCGGCGAGGCCACGCGGCTACGCGAGATCGAGAGCGAGAACGCCAGGCTCAAGAAGCTGCTGGCCGAGGCCCACCTGCACATCAAAGCGCTGAAGGTGGGCTTCGGGGTAAAGCGCTGACCCCGCAGGCCAGGCGCGAGGCCGCGGCCAGGATGGTTCAGGGACTGTCCATCAGCGAGCGCCGCGCCTGTCGCTATGCGGGGTTGTCCAGAACCAGCTACCGGGAGCCGCCCAGCATGAACGAGTCCACAGCCAGCCTAAGCACGCGCGGGCGCATCTCGCCGGCCAGCTTCGCTGCCTTGCATTGCCAGCGCGCTGGCGATGCAAGGCAATCACCGGAGATCAAGTAGTCTCCACAACCTTGGACTCGCCAAGTGAACATTGGCACGTCTAAAGGGGGGCAGGTCGATCTTGGTCAGTGGCGCAAACAGGCACGACTCCAAGATGTTCGAGAGGTGCGTGGACGCGATTCCTACGATTGCAGGCTTGCAAGGGCGCCCCGCAAAAGACCATCGAAGCTGCACGCCAACAAGGGCTATGACTACAAGCGTTGCCGCGCGCACTTGAGACGACGGGGCATCGCCAGCCGCATTGCCAGACGAGGCGTTGACAGCAGCGAGCGGCTGGGCAAGCACCGGTGGGTGGTGGAGCAGACGCACGGATGGTTTGCAGGCTTTGGCAAGCTGCGAATCCGCTTTGAACGACGACTGGATATCCACGAAGCGCTGCTGAAATTGGCGGCATCGATCATCTGTGCGCGCTTCGTGGATCGGTGGTGTTAGCCACTCTTAGCTGTACGGCATTGCGTGTCATTCAACATGGTTTCTCTCTCTACAAATCCTCATACCCACTTTCAGTTGGGTACGCAGTGAGCATACCCACCATCGTACCCACTTTCATTCGAGACAGCACGAGGCACCGTGAGACAAACAGGAAATGAAAAAGCCCCGTAAACCTTTGATTTACGGGGCTTTCGACACCTCATGCAGGCGCATGAGGCAACAGTCTGAAGTT
>MQUG01002755.1:0-14813 GCA_007213375.1 Steinernema feltiae | reverse complement strand
AAAAAAAACAAATAGTCTGTAAGGATCCACTAAAAACTAAAATCTTAGATTAACTTTGAAATCTGAAATTTAACACTTGTTGTACCAAGTACAAGTCCTCATTACGAGTTTCTCGTTAGTTGTTCTCAATGATCGGAAAACACTTATTGCGGTTTTCTAGTTCCGATGTGTAAGAGCAAAAAGACATTTTTCATTTCTTAAATTTCTTTTTTTAGAAAATTTGCTCTGACTTGAAATGCTTGGTAAACACTTGCTTCTAACTTTTTTTATAAATAGTCATTACGTCAAAACGCTATAGGTTTCAATGCGTGTTATAGTCACAAGTCCCTAAAAACAATTAATTCATAAACATAAACATAAACAAACAAACAAAAAAAAACAAACAAATAGTCTGTATGGATCCACTAAAAAACTAAAATCTTAGATTAACGTTGAAATCTAAAGAAATAAAATTTCAAACGGTAAAGAGCAATTGAAATTGTTTTATTCAAAAAAAAAAAAAGAAATATAAAACGTTTGAGTAAAGCTGTAGTTAAAAAACTGTACGATAGCTCTCAAGAAGCCAAAAATAAACAACAAATATCTCGTTAATGTTGATTGGTTGTTTACTCTCTTGGAATCCACCGTCTCCCACGGTCGAATAACCTGTTACTCAAAAATCTTTTAAAAAAATGAAATTAGCGGTAGATAATCAGCTGAAAACAACTTTTAAGAATATATCACAATTATTTCGTTTAGAAAAAACTACCTTTCATTTATTCAGTTTATTGCCGATTAATTTTACTTTAACCAAGGTGAATGATCTGGAACTCTACAAAAATCATGTAAAACAATTGCGTCTTCAGATACATTAGTTGATAAATTGAGAAATACCGGTGAGATTTCTTTTGTCCACCAAGAGTGACGTCAAAAAATTAGATTTGCTACCATTTGCTTTTAATACCATTTGCACATTATTTTAGAAATAATTTTCAGCAAAAGTCTCTTGTTTTGGTTTTCTAGTTTGGCAGCAATGTGAGGTGATCAATTCTGTTATCTAATAGCAAAAAAAATCATTTCTTGAATTTGCGGAATTCTTTAAAGAATTAGAGTCTGTTACGTGAGCAACTTAAACTGAATTATAAGAAAAATTTGAATTTATTTTTAACAAAGGCAAAAAACTATACAGGAGATTTGGTTACTTTACGTTAAAACTGCCAGCAATACAGAATTCTTGCAAGAAGGAATACTTCTGGAAACAAAAATGAAACATCTAAACAATCGATGTCTGTGATCGGTACTGACAAGCCAAAAAAAAGCGTTTTTTTACTTACCAATCATGCTTTTAATACCATCTGCATACCACATTTTAGGAAGAATTAACAGCAAAAGCCTATAATACGTTGACAAATGCGTGAAATTTTTTGTTTGTGAATTTTGAGCCTTTCTTAAAGATTTTGCCTTTGCTCGTTGATAAGCTCTTCTGAGTTGATCTCGACAATTCTACGTGACCTGTAATTCTGTGTAGTGTAATATTCAAAATACCAACATTTTCCCCAAAAATCCAACTGGTATTTGAAATAAAAACTAGAAATGAACGACAGCGGAGCTTTGAAACGGCCTCCGTATAAATTTACCCCCTGTCGCAGGCAAATCGCTGTAGGACCACCAAAATTTCGCATTATTTGCTTTTTTTGCATATCTGCAGAGTCCGAGAAGTAACTTTTTCTGTCTCTACGCTTATTCTTTCTTAATAAGCTCTTTTGAGTTGATCTCGACAATTCTACCTGACCTGTAATCCTGTGTAGTCTCTTGGATGAAGGACTAATAATATTCTAAGTACCATTATATTTTCCAAAAATCCAACTGGTATTTAAAATAAAAAGATGAGTGAACATTCATTTTATTAAAATAGAGCTTTCCAACTTATTGTTGTAGGATCAGTCCCGCCACGACGTCCCTGTGGCCAGCGTCTGCATGCACTGCTACGTGTCAACGAAAATTTTATTTCAGTAAAACATTTAGGTGAACTTGGTCCAAAATCTAAGCCCAGCCCAAAGCCCAAACATAACTTATTTGATGCAACTTGATAGCCTTTAGAAGTGATCCACTAAAATCAAAAAAATATGTCATCAATCACAAATACAAGATTCAATTGATTGAATTGTTGTTATGCGGTGTCTGAGCACATTCTGCAGTGAACATAAAGAATGGAACGGCAAAAGGCTAAAAGAACGCAAACATTTAATTTGTTGTTGAACTTTGCAGTTTCTTAATGTAAAGAATTGCTGAATTGAAATGAAAAGATATTTTTCAACACCAAAAATTTGCGGAACACATTGACGAGATTTCAATGCAACATAGAAATAGAAAAATAATAAAGGTTCAGTATTCCAAAGCCATTTAATCCCATTTTTTCAAAATTAATTCTATTCTAATAACAATTCTAATAACTATCTTTCGTTCGTCTGTCTGTGACTCCCAGCGATCACCGAGCAACAGTAGAGTCTCGCCACGCGCCAAGGGATACCGTAATTCAGCCCGACTGGAAGCCTTTTAGCTTCTGGCTCCATTGACAGGTCGTTAAGAACTTGGAAGACCGATTCTATGTTGGCTGTTCTTGACGCTGATTGCATTCGGGCGCACGTGGCTGGACTCAACGACGTCTCGTGGAGACATGATAGCCAATTCGTTGCCGCTAGGACGATAAGATTGCAAAGCTCTTTGACGCGGAGACCTCGAAGCGGAAGCTGACGCTAAGAGGTCATGACAACTACGTCATCAGCGTCTCATTCAACGCAAACTCAAACCTCGAGCTTACCTCTTCGTTCGACCACACGGCCAGAATTTGGGATGTTCGTTCTGGTAACTGCGTTAAACATCTCATCGGACACAAGGAACGAGTGTGCGCGCCAACTTCAATCATGATGGAACGAGAGTTGATCGCTGTTAGGCGATATTCCCCTCTCTTTTAGTGAGTTGGGTTAAGTAGGAACAGTGAGTTGAATTGATCGCTCGAAGCGATAGGTTTGTACTGCAAGCTATGGCGGAGCGGTCAACATTTGGGACACCGTCTCGGGAACCTTATACAATCATTTCAACTTGAAATGAGCTTTCAGAGAACGAACACTAATTTCATCCACAGAAAATTAAAAATCTGACTTTCTACAATGTCTTAAAGGCAACTTTTCCTCCTCTTCATCTTTCGCTCTAGTCGCGGGTTTTAACTGCGATCCTACCCATATTTTTTGGATATCATTCATTCACCCTCTCTCGTTTCACGTGTTCTAAAAACAGAGTACGGAGGGAAAAACGCTCAACTATTTGTGACAACTTAAAGGACAACGGGAAACAAGCATTGGTAAGCTCTGGATCTTTGATTGCTTCTTGTAAAGGAGCGCAGAACTGATTTGTTATTTTTTGTACCAGTTACGAAGCGGAAATTCTCATAACAACGTTTTGAAATCTCCAATGTACAGCAATTGCAACAATTCAACATCTATTAAGTTTTATTTACCACAAATCAATTTGAATAGACAATACACAACATCCTTTATCTTTCTAAAACCATTTTATTTGCGCTTTTGATTCATTTTCTTCTTATATTTTTGGTTAGGTGCCCCGAATTCGTAAAACTAAGAAAACAAATCTCTACAAAGAATAATTTTTGTTTTTCCACTTGTAGTAAAGAAACGTGGACAAGCGAAAATCTATTTTTTTGCACAAATTCTTGCTCTTTGTCTTTCCCAGTCCCAAATTCTCCCAAAATTTCCAAAAATTGATCTTTGAACTTTGGTTTGATAGTTTGATTTTTTAACGGACGTGGCGGAACTGCTCATAGCTGTTTGATTTTTTGATGTACAGCAATTACAACAAGTCATCTAGCTTTATTTAAGCAAATTCAATTTGAATAGACACAACGTAACATACCATGATTTATTTTCTTCTTGAAATTTTTGGCCTTGGCCGTTACCTATTGAACGCTGTCCGGAAGCACGAGTAACCAATTTTGATTAATCTTTTTATACTTTTTCATTATTTTTTTGCGCTCTCATAACAAACTTATTACAGCCCTATCCACGTGAGTCGTGGTGATAGTACAGCCATGAAAGAGAACAAACAAAATTGATAACAAATTTTACTCAGCACAAAGTAAAACTATAATAATTCCTAATTAATTAATGGAATTTCACCACAATGATTTCAGTAATGTGACACATTTTTGGTAATGACTTCCTGTGATACTGAAGAACTGCAATATTCAACTCAAATAGAATTGATTTTTCATTTATTATTTTTTTGCATTTTTTGCGAAATTTCTAATAACAAAGTTTTTTTTTTCAGCATTTACAGCATTATCCAAGTGTGTCGTGGTGATAGTAAGAGAACATACTCAGTGCAAACTGCAGTTATAATAATTCATAATTAATTAACAGAATTGCAGCACAATGATTTCAGTAATGTGACATATTTTTGATCTTGAACATGTCGAATACTGCAATAATAGAATAGATTTTTTTCTATTTGCAGCAATAACCAACTAAGCCGTGAAGCGTGATTTATAACTTTTATAATATTTATAGGAAATATACAAATCTTTGCTCTGTGCAAGATGAAATTGTAATAATTCATTATTTATTTAAGCCAATTCAATTTTAATAGACACAACGTGACATCCTTCTAAAACCATTTACTCTCGCAACAAAGTTAATAAAGCCCTATTCAGTCGTGGTGATTGTACAGCAATGAAAGAAAACAAACAAAATTTTTACGAATTTTTACTCGGTGCAAAGTGAAGTTATAATAATTCATAATTTATTAACAGAATTTCACCACAATCTTTTCAGTAATGTCATATAATTTTGGTCTTGGAGTGCCCTGAAAATGAAACTAATAAATACTTTTTTATTTACAGCATTAACCATGTCAGCTGTGAAGATTGCGTAGTAATTATAGAACAAAGTTTGCTCTGTGCAAAGTGAAATTGTAATAATTCATTATTTATTCATTTTTTTGACACATTTTCTTTCTTTCAATTTTTCTTCCATTTATTTATTTTTCCTCGTCTTACTTCAGCTGAACTCAGCCGCTACGCGTTGCGCAACGTTGTGCGGAGAACACCACATGGAGGTGTCAGCTCTTGTTCTCCCCGCCTTTTTTTTTCTTCGATTTTCTCGTCTTTGTTATTTGTGTTTTTTTTACGTTTTTAGTGGATTTTTTTTCTTTTTTTTTGTATTTTGTGGCAACCTGAGCAGGAATTAAGCTTCAGGAATCCATCAAGGACCCGCTGTCGCTAAAACATGCTGCAGAAAAAAGTTCCCTAAGGGCGGCGGGTTATGCTGGATTGGGGGGTTCGGTGGTCGGGTTACGGTCGTCGTAACCAATGGTTGCTGCCACGCGGGACTTTGATTGTTCGTAGTTGTGATGGCACCTCAAACTTGGGTAATTAAACCTTTATATCTCGGTATAACACGATATACAATACGCACGAGATACAAATAGGAATATAGATCACGAGACCGAGACCCGATTGGTTTTGAGACCAAGATGAGTGGAAGACGACGGCTGCGGCGGAGCTGTCGCCGCGCAGAATGGCGAATGTCGTGGCGGCGGTCCTCTTCTTCGCTGGACCGCTCCTTTCAGCGTGAGGGCGGCGGTCGGCTCATTAGCATATTGGCGCTGTTTCCCAGCGCAGCCACGGTTTGTATTTCCTCCCTTTGATGGTTTCCGTGCCCAGCAGTGCCGATGAGAACATGGCAATAACTCCGTTGGGCGCTTTGGACGGTTTCATGGTTTCCCTTTTTGGTGGGAACGTGGTCATTTGGCTCAGCATCAGATGGGTACGGTACTCGTGGTGATACAAACATGGATTCAAACACAAAAACAGGATGAGTAGAATATGGATCAATAGGCTAAGGGTTACAATGTGAACGAGAGGATGGATCAAGAATAGTTACAAATTTTAGACAAAGAGTCACAAAGAGTCGCTTCCAAGATAATTCCAAACAAAAAATGTCGAGCTTAAGGGAGGCATCGAACCACTGGCTGTTCGGATGGCAGCTCAGAGCGTTTTCAATCTGCCATTCGACGCATGACTCTAAAGAGTCGTAAGTTGCATATGACGTCGGATGTGGCTGCAGTTCCAACTACCTTAAGAACGTCGTGGGTGGTCTTGTTGGGTGGGTCCAGGGTAGTGTTGCTATAAAAATGAGTTAATTAAGCAAATCACACGCAAAGAGGATCTTACTTGTTTTGAAGACGAGCGCTCGACGCGGATCCGATGGTTTCATTGATTGTGAGTTGAAATCTGTGGAACTGCGTAAATAGTGGCTCAAAGTGTGAAAAACTGCAAGAAAAAGTGGCAAAATTCAAAATCAAAACCGATGCCTTTTCATTGTTTTCACTTGTGCTGCGCTCAGGGTTGGTGGCAAGAGGTGTCGGTTGGTTGCCTCTGTAATTTTCTCGCGCAATCCGCGCCTCTATTTAACTGTGATTCTAACTATTCTTGAAAAATTCCCAAAAAAGCTACTTGAAGCTACATCATGTTTTAATGTTAAATTATGTTAAATGTTAAATATTTTAATGTTAAATGTTAAAATGAAACGTGCTCGTCAACCTTGTTGTACCATTTTTTATTGTATTATTGTATCATTTTTGAGTGTCGGGGCTCAATTGTAGAGGGAATAAATTGATTGCCTCTGTGTCGATCGTTGGGTGCTCAGTGCAAAATTTGAAGTATGAATGTGTTTAAAATCTCCAGGTTTAATTATGATAGATTCATTTTTAAAAGAACGAAAATGAAAAATAAAAATTATTGAAAAATTGAGCATGAATTCGACGAACATACGATCAAAAATAGAACATTTTTAAAAATGCGAACAAATGCGCTATGTAAATTCAATTAATTCCAAGAACTCATCCAAGAACCTTGGCAGACGTTGCAGAGAAAACCAAACAAAATGACTGAACATCTTCAAAACAAAAAATCCAAGCAGATATTTCTGTTTCACAGCTGTGCCGTTCCACTAGTAACTACTGACACGTACCAGCAATAATATTGCCATTGGCGTTATTGAACATCAGGTGCAACGATGTGCACTTGCAGTGCAAACCGCGATATTCAAAAAAAAAATTAAGTTGATTTTAAAATTACTCACTTGAAAAATTGTCATTTTGTTATTGTTTTGCTTCAAACCGACAAGCCACTGCGCATTGCTGCCGAAAGGCTATGGAGCATTTACAAAAAAAACTAGCTTTCAATTGCTTAAACTCTACCACGCGTATATTTTCTATTTTTTTTTGGATTGTTTTGAGAAGTTAGTTTAGAAGAGAAGTCGAAGCAGCAAAGTCAAAGTCGCAAAAATTGTCTGAAAAAATGTCTGTTTTAATTTTGGCTGCACTAATTCACTTCATTCCATTGCTCAGCTTCCTCTCATTAAAGCAAGCACAGAGCGTGTACAGTTCGGGCATAGAAATGCAAAATTTTTAAAATGAAAATGAAAAAGATGGCTGAACAGTAACTCTGGTGTTTAATTGCGTTTGCCACTGTCGAGAATGACCATGTAGCTGTATTGTCGTGTCGAAAGGCAGAAACCAAAGAAAGAAAGACGGCCTTTGACCTCTCTATGCCTTCAATTATCCTTCTCCATCGTCACAGTATGTTCTGATAGCAACGCGAACCTCCCAAAAAAGCCACAGCAACTCTGAACTCTCAAGATCAAGAATCACTTCATTGCCCATGCGTCGACGACCTGATCTACAAAATTGTTGTGAATTTATTCGCTGTATGTAACTGTTATTTGTAGTGTAGCGGGAGCTGAGATCCGTCTTTTAGTGTCTCAGTACCGTAAGCATACCTCTCTTTATTACTACTCAATAGGGCGACCACATTCTAGGACTAGATGACACATGAGTGAGGAGTGGGAGAGGGCGCGAGCTTGTCGTCCGCCGCAGGCGGGCGACGAGGACCGGTTTGTGAGATAGAAGAGGGACGCGGCGCCAGGTGGTGGAAGCGGCGCCACAAGCGCCACACTCCCCCCCATCTGACGTGTCCGGCGCCTGACGGACAAATTTAGGACGCCGGGAAGACTACATAGTTGTGAGGGGCGAGTAGTTGAAGAGAGTCATTGGGAAGAGCCGGTGAGAAGTGGCTAACAGTAATGTGCCAGAATGGGTGTGAGCATGAGTGAATGTGAAGAGGGATGCGTTGGTAGATAGCAGAGAAAACAAAGAGTTACAAGCGAATTACAAGCTATATTACACACAGAAAAAAAAATTTGAGAGTTGGGTTAAATATGGGGGTAACAACACACAAATTGACATAGGGGGGTGGGTTGGGAGATGACGATAGGCGAGGGCGTTGATGGTGCGACGAGCGGCGAGACATGTTCGGCAAAGTGACGGTTTGCGGTGAGGTGATGAGGAGCGGGAAAGGCGATCTGATGAAGGTGATCGGGTGATGGAGTCGGGTGAGACGACCTGACGAAATGGTGGTAGAGCCCAAAAATATGTAAAACGTGCCAAGTGACCTCCGAAGGCGCGACACATCTGCTCGGCAGCGATGAAATTCGTTCCCTGCGGCGCGAACTCCTAATTCCATTATGATTGCTTTCCTGCCGGACTTTTTCCTACTCGTCGTAGCACGGGCATTCGTTTGCATTTGCAGCCGTCGTAGCATGGTTTGTCGCAATTGTTGCCGGTTGGCGCAGGTCGCCTAACAGCCGGAGATGCATGAGTGGCATGTGGAGACCGGGTTGATCATCGAGAGGGACTGAAATTCAAGTGCTCACCCTCGAGTTCCTGCCGGTGGCAACTTGACACTTCGTTCCCGCGGCGTAGCAGGCATCGTAGGCGGTCTATGAGGTCTCACTTGTGGCCTCAAAAAAAAAAAGGATTCATTGTAACATTGCTAAAAAAAGAGTGAATTAAGAAAATACACGCAAATCTTACTTGATTTGAAGACGAGCGCTTGTTGCAGATCGTAAATTTCTCTAGACAAAGTCAATTAACCCGGGTTAATTGGTTGTGACTAGAGAAATCTGTGGAGCTGCATAAATAGTGGTTCAAAGTGTTAAAAATTGCATGAAAAGTGTTAAAATTCAGGAAAAAAACAAAATCAAAACCGATGCCTCCGATCCTAGTGCAAGAGCATCACGCGTCTAAATTGAAGCTAGATTTGCAAAACTAATTATCTTTCATCGACTACAAAAATCTTTCATCAACTCGATCGCTGCCACGCTGGACGTGTTGCTCGATATGTTAGTTGGCACCTCAAACTTGGGTATTTAAACCTTTATCATCTGAACACGATATATGACAATTGATGCACGAGAATGTGAGATTTAGAGATAGGGTACCAACACCAATAGAAAGCGAGAGGAGAGCGCTGACGAGAGCGATATCGGTGGCTTGAGGAGCTGCTAAACGCGTACAATGGCGACTGTCGCGATGAAGGTTCTCTTCTTCTCCGAACCGCCTTCAGTGTTTGGTTGATTCGGCATATTCGGCGCAGTTTCCCAGGGCGCGGGAAATGGAGTGGTTCGTATGGTTGCCGTGCCGACGGTGCCAATGAGAACATGGCTATAACTGGTCATGCAGGAGGGTTTGCGGTTTCGCTTTTATTGGGAACACGATTGTAAAACTCAGGCTTCCATGGATACGGTACTCATGGTTGACAATATTTATGGGATAACAAGATTACGGACAATTAGGGATGATAGACTACAACATGTTAAACATGGATTAAACGTACTAAAGATGGCTATCGCGACACGTCTGAGCTTCTGACAGAATTCGGTTTCTTCTTTGATTGAGCATCATCAGAGTGAACCAACAAGATATATCGGTTCATTTGCGTGAACTGTGGACTACAACAAACGCAGGACGCTCAGTCGGTCCCCTTCGTGGCAATGTCTTCCGTCTTCCGTTTTTCGGTAAGAGACTTGGGTGCACTCCAGCTGGGTGCACGTTGCTGGGATTGTGCCAAAAAACGTCGTTCTTCTTCTAGACGCTTCTTCTTCTTCACTGCGTCACCTTGAAGCGAGTGATGGCGGCTCGAGTGTGGAATCGCCGAGCTATGATGACGAGAAGCTTCTTGTGTCGCTGTAGCAGCTTCGTCCTTTCTTGCTCAAGAGGCCAATCGGCAAACAACTACGAACAGTCGTATGTTGCCTATGACGCAGTTAAGTTTATTCGTTCTAACCGCCTTGAAAACGTCGTGGGTGTTCTTTTTGGGTGGATTCAGGGTAATGTTGCTATAAAAAATGAGAGAATTACAAGCTAATCACGCGCAAAGAGCAACTTACTTGTTTTGAAGATGAGCGCTCCATGCGGATCGAATGAGTTAACGTCGCGAGGGCGACGGTCGACAAGGGACCGGCAAACGGCGAGACGGCCATGGTCTGCGGGGACCCAACTGACGAAGAGGCTGCGAAAGACGTCGATTGATCGGACGGTGAGGGAGCGATGTGCGGCGGGCGCGGAGACGCAGATTCGGCAACTGTCGGTGCGTTGGCGCGCGGGAAAGCCAAGAGGGGCGCGAAGAGAGATTTTTTGTCGTTTCTGCAACGACGTGCAACGCGCTGCCGATGGCATTTACATCTCGACAAAACTTAAAAACACTAAATTCTGACAGAATACCCATCAAGTGAGCATCGTCCGAGTGAACCAACTTGACATGTGGATTCATTTGGGAAAAGAAGACGTCGTGTTCCTCTCATTGCAGCAAACATTGAACGTTCAAAGTTCGGCTGTCCCATGTAAATGCAAAAAAAAATTAAATGGACTAATTCCTTGGTGCTGTTTGCTACCTACCGAAAAGATGTGCATTCCAGAAATATTGTTATATCAAAAATGTATAAAAAATGTTCCAAAAATTTGTTTCGGCAAAATGCGAGCTGTTTGAAAAAGGATTGTTTGATCGCTTTTTTGAGTTTTGCCCCCAGAGGAGGGTAAATTCCGAAATAACGTGTGGCCAAATGGAGTGTTCGTTCGGAGTGTTTCACACTCCGGTAGATGAAGAGAGCGTCTAAAGGACTGTTTGATCGCTTTTTTGAGTTTTGTCCCCAGAGGAGGGTAAATTCCTGAGGAACACCAATGCCGGCCTACCGTTACGACGTCGATATTGTCGACAGCGACCATGGAACGAGAAGCTGTAGCGACAACGAACGAGATGGAATTGTCATTGAGTAGCCTTTATGCATCGCAATTCGTGTTTATAAATATCATACACACACAAATAACAATTTTAAAAACGCTGGTCCCTCGTTGTGAGTGGCGGGAGGCTTAATACCTCTTGAGCTTTGCCGGCAGACGATCGGTTCGTCTTGGGACAAGCAATCACCCTACACGTACAGCACGTTATTACAGTAGTTAAACATTTTAACTCACCACCATGCAGCCTTTATCTGGGCACCCGGCGAAGCTTCGGATATACGGGGCACTTATCTCTGCGGTTAATTCAGCATTCCCGTATCTCCAAACTGCAATATCGAAATAACCAGTGAATCACGTTGAAACATACTTGGAACTCGTCATTAGTCATCTTAATCAGGAAGCGCGCCACAATAGACGGCTGGTTATATTGCCGCACCTTGTATGGGAGTTCGCTAGACGCACTAGCCAAAATCAGTTGGCTCTCTCCAACACGGACACTCTGCCTTACCGCTCCCTCTGAAACGACCGATTCAACTAGCGATTTCTCTCCATCCTACCTTACCTGCGATGAGCGCGTTATCCTGCGCGTTGTCGATGGAAGCCAAATGGCCTCCAAACACGATGCACATCTGCTCGGCTGCTGAGCCTCAGTGGCCTGCAGTTCGGCATACAGATATGAGGGCGAGACCGCCAACAACCGCCGCTAGCCCTTTCCAAAATTCGCCACACGCGATCGCCATTCCAACAATGGCAAGGATGAGGAACAAACTAGTTCTAATTGTCATCATTTCGTTCAAGTTGAGTTAAACGCAGTACGGTGGGTAGCTCACACGTGGGTGGCCCACATCATATCATTCAGTTGCTATAAAAATGAGTGAATTATAAGCAAATCACACGCAAACAGCAACTTACTTGTTTTGAAGACGAACGCTCGTCATGGGTCCGATGGTTAATTGATTGTGACTGTGATGATCTGTGGAGCTGCATAAATAGTAGCTCAAAGTGTTAAAAATTGCATGAAAACGTGTGAAAATTCATAAAAACAGAATCAGAACCAATGCGTTGATTGAATTCAGTTATTTTGCAAAAATTCAGGTAAAATTTGTTTTCTAATATGTTGGTGGTCTACATTAATTCATTCGTAGTCTTTGTCTTCAAAAATTCAAAAAATTCAAACAAAATTGTTCACAATTAATAATTGCTTGAAAAAGTGTGAAAAAATTCACAAAAACAAAACTTTTGCTTTCCTTGATTTCACAATTTGCGTAAAAAAATCTTTCAAAAGTCATTCACCGCCTCAAAACAGTTTTAAAATTTGTGACGCGTTTGAAGGCCTTTTTTTTGAGTTGCGTAATTAAAGCACTGTTCTCCTTCATGCTTCTCACAAATCTGTTGATTATATGATTCGTAATAAAGTAACGTATGTTTTGTGCCACAGTTTGCAGGATTCGGATTTTTACTGCGAGCATTAAGATCATACCTCCTCAAACCACCTCATAAAATACTACCTCATAAAAAATATTTGAGATTCACAACGAATTTTTTACTTTTCTAAAATAATTTTTTACTCTCTGGAACATCCACTATTAGGCTCCGTTGTGCCAAGTTGAAAATTCCACTTTCTTTATCGAGAAGCTTCGCATACCAAAAATGCTACTTGAACTCATGTTTAATGTTAAATTTAGCATTTAAACTGAAACGTGCTCGTCCACCATGGATGATTGTACCGTTTTTGAGTGTCAGCGTCGGGACTCATTCGTCAACAAAAAATATCTTCCGTCTAGTCTTATGTCTAAAAGCATGCTACTCAAAAAATCTAAAAAAAATTCTGAGTTACCAGTGGGTCAAAGTGTACAACGGATGATGATATAACTGCGATTGTAGCGTTTAGCCAATCACTTGTTTCATCCAAAAAACGATTACCATTTGCTAGGTGCTTTGTTCACAAAAAATTTTGGTTCACAATTAATAATTGCATGAAAAAGTCTGAAAAAATTCACAAAAACAGAATGTTTGCTTTCCTTGTTTGCACAATTTGCGTTAAAAAATCTTGAAAAGGCATAGATAATATGTTACCACCATTGACCGCCTCAAAAAAGTTTTTAAATTTGTCACGCGTTTGAAGGCGTTTTTTGGTTGCTCGTTAAAATAAATGCTCGTTGATGGTTCTCAAAACCTGTTTAAAATTCGTAATAAAGTAACGTATGCTTGTGCCACAGTTACTGCGAGCATTAAGATCTACTACCTCACCAAAAAAATAGTTGACGTCTTAAATTTAAATTGACGGGTAAATTTACAACAAATTTTTAATTAAAAAAAATTTTTTTTATCTCTGGAACATTCACTATTACGCTCTGTCAAGTTAAAAACCGTCTTTGGCTTTAGGCTTCACATACCAAAAATGTTACTTTGTTACAAATTGTTAAAAAAGTTTCAAAGCACTCTACTCAAAAATCTAAAATTCCTGAGTTTACAAGGTCTGCGATCAGCGATCGTTTTGTAGCGTTTAGCAAATCAGTTGTTTATTCCAAAAAACTATTACCATTTGCTAGGTGCGTTGTTAACATCTGTGTTTTTCAAAAATGATTTTAAAGATTTTCTGTTTTTTATATTCATTTTTATATTTATTGTATAACTTTAATAATTCTACAAATATCATTCCCAGAAACAACAAAGAACTGCTACTTCAAAGGAATTGAGCCTGGTATGATTCCTATTTTCTTACCCGGTGGTCAAAGCTCGCAATGTGTGGAACGTGCAGTCCGTACTACCAAAAATAACGTCATTTGTTTCGATATCGTTGTAATGCAATCGTTAAATTCAAATGTCAAAATTCTTGAATTTCCTTGTATGAATTGTCCTGGAAAGAAGTTTAATTCTGCTCTCGCGGAACCAAAAATCTTGAAACAATGATTTGAGTCCGACAACGTGTACTTGCCCTCACACTTGGTTTGCTTTGTAGTATGTTGACTATACTGTAGTTGCCTTAGTCTTTTAGCCTAGTTCTTGGAATATCAAGCTTCGTACAAAATCTAATCCTAGTGCCGGCCGCGGACTTTGATATTTTCATTTTTTACATTTCACTACAACTGCACAGTTCAGGCTTTTTGAGTTTGTCTACTCCACGTCTGTGAGCCATTACTTGGATAATTCATTTTAATTCATTTGCACTAAAATATAAAAAATATCTTTTGATTGGTTGAAGCAGTGAAGCCAATTTTAAATGTAGTTCAGTAAATTAATACAGCAATTCCAAACTGGTTTTAAACAAACTCTTCCATGGAATTGAATTGTCCATAATTCCACATTGAACCAAAGAAAGAATCATTCATTTTCAACTTCTACATATGTTGCGACGTTCATTTTACTTTTTTTGGAGTTTAGAACTTATTAGCTATTAGCTAACAATGTAACAAACTAAACAAATTAAAGTTTTCTACTCCTCATCTGCGAGCCAGTTTTACCCTAAATTGGATAATTCATTTTAATTCATTAATTCAATTTTAATTCATTTAATTCATAAAACAAAACACATTTTTTTATGAAGCGATGAAACAACATTTAAAGAAGTAGTAAATAATTAGTCTGAGCAAGCAAGCTAAATATATTGTAACTTCTTTGTGATGCTGTTTATTTCAACTTGCTTTAAACAAAATGGAATAATTCTTCCATGGAATTGA
>MQUG01002742.1:0-12336 GCA_007213375.1 Steinernema feltiae | reverse complement strand
ACGCTTGACTAGTTCTACGTTTTTTGCGTTGGTTAGTGACTGAAGAGATGTACTTTTGTGTCAATTGTGTGCGCGTGAATATCGAATTTGTAGTTAGATGGAGCGGTTCGAGAATCCGCACCAAAAATTACTACATTTTGTCTTCGAACATCACTTTTAGTCTTTATACTCGCACACAGAAGTGCTAAAGAAAGGCTTGATTCCTACTAGGCTGACCGTTCCGTAATAACAGCTTTAAGCTTACTGCTTAGTTGTTAGCCTAGTCATTGCGTAGGAAATACAAGTCATAATATTCGAATGTCCATTTCACGTTGAACTTGAACTTCCCGCCCGAAATGTCACGTACTGCTATGTCTAGATACTCAATTTAATCGAAAAAGCTGAATTGCATGTTACAATCCGGGCCATTTCTTATTTATCATCCTAATCGTCTCTATTACCACCGCATAGCAATCGAAAATCGATCTCCTCCACTCTCTAAACTCTAATCCAAGCCACAGTCTTTGCCCAGAAAATCCGCTTTTCAGACTTGTTATTCCCGGTGCACTTTTGGTTTCTAGACCAAAACAGCACCTCTCTAACACTCTTATCTTTGCCACACTTGAACTTTCTAACGAAAACAATGTGAATTCTATAAGCTAAAAGCTAATTCATGCCAAAAAATGAAGGCAACGGCGGTAGATCCAGAGATCAACAGCGATTAATCGCACTTTGATCGACGGTATTGCGTAAGCGAAACACGTTTTGTCGGTGTTCATTCGCTGTCGCGGTGTCACTTGCGATTGTAACACACAGCCGTGTGTGTGTCACCCTGCCACATCGGCACTTCCGTTTTCAGCTCACGCCGCCGCTGAAGACCATGGACTATCGCTGTATTCTGCTCCAGAGGAGAGGCGGGTAAGATTATGTTTTCAGCTTTGAATTGAGGCAAAAAACTGAAATTTTCTTGATTTTAATGGCTTGAAATGGAGTAGTCTTACGGTGATAGGCTCTAATGAGGCCTGTAGTCCTACATCTCAGCAAATGCTGGGTTGAATCAACGTGTAAAGTTGTCATTGGACTACAACAAGAGCATATCTTGATGCTGAAATGAAATGAAATCTTGATGCAAGGTCTAAATCTAAGCTATTCTTGACCAAATCTACGTGTGTGGTCATGTTTTGTATTTGGATTTGACTGATACACCTCCAGATTTCTTAGTTTATGTGTTGAACATGGGTGAAAGGCTCAAATAACATTGATTTGGCTAACATTGACTTTTAGCTTTGAAAAAATGCAAAAACCTGAGATTTTTGGGGTTTTTTTTGTGTTGAAATGAAGTATTCTAAAGGCCAATTGGCTCAAGTTCGCTCAAATATAGGAGCTAAGCTACGTGTGTGGTCATTGTTTGCACTTGGATTTGTCTGCCTTACTCTACATCTCTAGACTCCTTGGGTTTTTGCTGTATAACATGGGTGGAAAGCTCAAATCAAGCCAAGTAGTCCTAAATTTAAGATTTCGTTGTATTCAGCGACTGTATGAGGTTGTTGGTCATGCTGTAAACCTTGACTTGGCGTAGAATAACCTGCTTTGCATCCCCTAGTTTATTAAGTCTAGTGCAAGCTTATAAGCGCAGTTCTATTGTATTGCATCGTCGATATTGCATCGCTTCAATGTCTAAAATTGATCTAAAATTGCAAAGATTTGATTTTTCGAGCCTAAAATTGGCTAAATTTTAGGATAAAACCTCTATTAAAAGATGTATGTTGCCTTCTATTCCCTAAACGAACCCCTCAAATCCTCATACTCTAGCCATTCAATGGTCATTGGCATCGAATAGCCTCCACTTCTTCTGGCTGGCCATCGCCGCTATTTAGGGCCTAAACACACACACACAAGCACAATCGAAGCGATCGCGTTCTTTCAGCCTCCTCCAAACCGCCGCCGCTGCTTGCTCGCTCGCTCGCTTGTTGAGAGAGACAGAAAGAGAGAAGGCTGATTCATGTTTATTTGCTTGTTCGATTACACTCGCACCGCTGGGCGCGAACGGTTAAGACGATTCTCTGTATAGATTCTTTTGTTTGTTCTCCATGGTTAGAGTTGAGAGTTGATTTTGTTGCTTTTTCCATGATTTTGGCTTTTTTGGCGATTTTCGTGATTTTATCTACGTCGCTCATAACCCAGATTTCTGTCTTCAAAGTGTACTTTGATCCTTATCTCGGCTATTGAGTCAAATTGCGACTTATGCTGACCCGTGTTTGAAGTAGATGTCGTTAAACTGAGGCATCTAGCCTAAGTTCAAGCCAATCATGGAGCGTAAATCAGCCTTCACCAATCCCAATTATGGAAAACAATAGGCGGCGCTGGTTCAACCATTTTCTTGCTATTTTCGGTTGTTTTGGGTGATTTCGATGCCGTGAAAGGTCCTGGTGACCTCAACTTGGTCTAGAACGGTCATAGAAACACAGAATTGTGGTTGAATGGCCGATAATCCATGGAAATCCGCCAGAAATTGTGGCGCCCTCGGCTTGCCCGTTAGACAAAGACGAAGACTGATTTATGACCCATTTGGAGCAGATAGATGCCTTAAAAATAAGCCAAGCTAACAGTAAGTTCAGGCTAATCACGGACATCAGCCCAGTGAATCCGGCGAACCGGCAATCAAGCCGGCAGACTCGGCACGGTGACTTTTTTTGGAAAAAAATCGGCTTCTCTGCATCAACACCAAATATTAAAACACCTAAAACAACCCAAAAACAATAAGGAAGAGCTCGTTTTGGCACGTTTCCGGCTATTTCTGGCTGTTTTGAGTAATTTTGATCACGAACGTTCCTATCAACCTTAAAATGGACTTAGAGTTGACTTCAAGTCGACCAAAATCCATGAAAATGACCTTCAAACCTTCATTTGCGGCCTCAGGGCCTAGATGTACTCTACTCCTATCCGCAGCTGTTTTATTGCACTCATCCATCCATCCATCTCCCTCTCTCGCGCGCATCGGTAAATCCCGATCTTATCGCCTCAAATCCACCTTCACGTGCACTCATACTCTACTCGCTCGCTCGGTATCACCAATGCGAATCTCCATTGTTCAGACCAGATTCTCCGCTCCAGCAGCCTTCGGGGGCTAACATAACGCAGCAGCCGCCGCCGCTCACAACATCAAGCCGAACGGTGACGCTTCGTCGTTGTTCAGATCGTCGCCTGATTGCGCGCGCGCGACGTCGTCGTCGTTTTCCGGGGCGTTCAGCGATCACGGTTCCAGATAATCCCGCGCTCTGGTGCCTCCTCCATCGTCGCCGCTGCCGTCGCCGCTGTGACTTCCAAACCACCGCTCATCGCTTCGTTTCTGCGTCGACACGCGAGGGAGAAGAGGAACGATGTTTCGCCGCCGGTAGGTCTATGTGTGTGTGGTATTTGAAAGGAAAATCTCCTATTAAAGAGCGGGTCAGAGACGATTATATTAGGGTTGTTGTACGAGGCGAAGAGGGGATGATGAGCGGAATCGATTATTCCACGTGGGACGAGGATTAGGATTAAAGTTTATTGGTCGCGTTTTCGCGTTTGGGATGCAGGAAATGAGGTGCTGTAAATTTGGTTAATTCACTTCCTGTTCCGCTGGTACAGTACTCAAAATGAAGATCAGATGGTTTGAACCTGAGATCAGAGGAGGCGCGGTCCTATGCCAGTTGATGTGTGTGGCTACTCGAAGCTAAAAACGGATTTTAGGCTTCAATTGACCAGATTTTAGCTTAAAGTTGAATGTTTTTGGCATTTTAAGTTTGAATCATCGTTTTGAGACAGACATCAAAATCTATGTGTGTGGTAATTTGAGGTTTAAACTGAATTTAGCCATAAACTGGGTCAGAAAACATGTGATTCTAGACGTATCGCAAAGTAAACCGTCCTTTAAAGACTTAGTTTAACTGCGTTCAAGCCTAGAATCGATGTGTGTGATGGTCAAAAGCCTAAAATTTGGAATACGATTGAAATCGATGTGTGCGGCAGCAACTGGAGCTTAAGGTTGTCAAGTGTTGGCCGACATTGACAAGTGAAATCAAGCAAAGCCTAAAATAAGCCAAATACCGGACTAAATCGACATGTGTGGTCATCCCATATACGACGAGCTCGTTTTCAAGACGTTTTCTTCCAAATTTTCATCTTTTTACCCTCCATAATCAAGATTCTAGACAAGTCTCAACAGAAACAGTCCTTTGAAGTCTTAGTTTAAGTGTGCTGAAGCCTGAAATTAACTAAAATTTGAAAATAGGTTAAACTCAATGTGACATCTAAACTGGAGCCTCAGTTTGTCAAATGTCAGCTGACGACGACGTGCGACTAACTCTAACAGGAGCTGGCTGTTTGGTCATCCGCTATACGATGAGCTCGTTTTCAACGCGTTTTTCTTCACGATTCTAATAAAAATCGATTCTTTCATTCAACGATCTACGATCCCCGTTTTTCTCAAAATGACTGTCGCGGATTATCAGCCGATCGGATCTTTGAGATTCCAACGCAGCTAACCGCGTTACAAAACGTTCTTCTCTGCGCGGGAATCTATCAAAAACTAGAATAGAATCTACATGTGTGGTAGTCTGCATGCTAAGCTAAGTGGAGCTTACGTGTGCGCTCCAACCATTGACAGAATATCGTTTTTTAAGTCAAAAATTCAGCAACTCCAGGCTTTAATCTACGTGTGTGGCTATTTTAAGCCCATCTTTCACCACTTGTTTGCGAATGTGTGACGTTCCACACCCTCCAGCCACGTTTTTAAGCAGTTTACGCTCAAAATTCGGCATTCTTTGAGCGTTCCACCTTTGCACTGCAACGCTCTCCTTCATCCCTCCTTCTTTAGAGTCTGAATCATCAATTTTAGACCAAAAATCACTTAAAACACTGTTTGTCCTATACTTGATAGTGTGTAGTGCGCGTAGTCAAACCCAAACGCGCCTAAAACACAAAAAAGACGCTTTTGCAACACAATCTCTCTCCAAAACAACACTTTCAAACAGGATTTCCACACTTTGTTCTTGAGTGCTTCGATCTGTTTTGTCTTAACTGCGACGACCGATCATTGGTTGAGCGAGCAATTGTCACCATGCAGATGGGTTCTCTCTTCGCTTGCAGGTGAGTTGATCAAATGTTGATTTGAGCGTTCGATCAGTTGATTTAAGGCTAAGGCTTGATTGCAAATGATTTTTTAGGCTTAGCTTTGGCTGATTTTCAAGCTTGATTTAGCAGTTACTAGTGAAAGGGCGTAGAGCTACCGTATCGTTGATCTAAACTGGGAATGTTAAGGTCTAGACAAGGCCACAGCCGTATAGATTCCGGTGAGGCTTTGGGGTCAATTTGTAACCACAGACTTTGGCTTTAAAATACCAAATTTGAAGCTTTCACTCGCTTATTAGAGCCAATTCTCCCCGCTCCGGTCTCATTGATCCCAGTATTCCCCCACAAACAGTCCACACCTCCCTATCAGTCCACAAATATCGTTTTTCAAACCCAAAAATAGCCCTGTTTTCGTCGGCACTTTGCGCACGAAAACAGCGACAAAACGAAAAGGAAAACGTTCGGAGTTGGTCAACGCGCCACCGAGTCACGATTTCCTCGCCTCATCGTCGTCGTCGTCGCCGCCGATAACAAAACGATAAATGTGTATATGTCGGTATTTCGTCGTCGGACGTCGGCGGCCCGCGGGCTCTTTGATAACGCGCGTTCCCAGCCGCCCGGCGACGTCCGCAAACCGTCGACGACGACATTTGTTTTCCGAGCGGTTCGCGAGCTTCCTGGGGATTCAGTCAGTCTAGTTTAGTACTAGTAAGGGAGAGACTGTGATGGTCTTGGCGCGAAAATTTAGATTTTTAGCCAAAAAGTGAACTAAAAAAGGCTAAGAAGATCAGCCTGGTCGCTAGGCTAAGAAACGGAGAATTTGTAATTAAGAAATCGACGTGTGTGGTCAGACTAGGTCCAAGATAACCCTTGTGCTCGTCTAAATCAGCTTGCGTGTAAGCTATAAGCCTAAAATCAAGTAGACCAAGGTTTAACTCAATGTGTGTGGCCATCCTAAGCCTAAAATTAGTGAAATTAGGGCGACGTGTGTGGTAGGCGAGAATCTGAAAAATGCGCTAAATTCACAATTTTAAGGATTATAAACTAGAGATGAGCAGACACCTGTCGTTTGAACTTAAATCTAGTAAATTTAGGCTTGCACAGCGACGACAGGTGTCTCATCATGCCTAGTTTATGATCTTTTAAGATGATAATTGATCGCTGAACTTCACCTAGGTCAAAGTCAACTTGAGTGACAACCTAAACTACACCAAAAATGGCTCCCACCACGAATCGCCTAATCCCTTCTCAGCATTCATTTCAGCCGCTCCAAGTCAAAATCCACAAAAAGCGCGCAGAGCGACAGTGGAATCTCATGCGATTCAGAGGCGATGACGCTCTACACCAACGAAGACACGAGTTCCACGAGCTCCGAAGTCGTCTCCGATGAAAGGTTGGTTTGTTCGTTTGGTCTTTGATTCGCTTCGCCGATTAACGCCAAATTAGCATTTTTGCACGATCTCTGGACGTATAATCTAGGCCGGTTTGGTCTGTTTGTGGGTTTTTGAAAGTTGGCCTGTTGGGAGGCTGAACGTATGGGATTTCCCAGTCGTTATGTGATTTCTGAGTGATAATGGAGCTTTGTTTTATGGATTGTTATCTGTTGAGGTGAGTTCTCCGTGTCATCAGTTCAAGAAGCTGGGATTTCGGAATATTTGGAATTTTCTGGCACAAAATACCGTTTTTTTCGGTCTAGACGCTTTTAATTCAAAAATGACTTACATTACTGTACTATCCTAATTAAGAGGACTCGTTTGAGTACCCACAAGCCTAATTGGTAAAATTCATATTTTTAAAAGTTCGGCCCATTTTTTTTTGTTTTGAGCTAAACTCAATCAACCCTTGTCACATCCAAGTTTTCATTGCTGTTACTCGTCATTTCACTGACCAAACCCCAGATAATCACCATTTCGCAACAAGGCACCACAAAACAGCACAGCTATTTATGGCGGTCTTATCGCGCAAACGATTGCATCTACCATTAAAAAGCCAAAATACGCGCAACCGGAAGTTTACTGCGCTTTTGCCAAATTTTTGGAGAAAGTCAACAGTTCGGTCAAATTTCGAAATATAAAGACTTGGCTACTCGCTGCACTATAATCGCGTCTTCAGCCACGTCAGCATACCGTAAACAAAAGTGCAAATGAAAGAGGCGGTCACGCGTGCTAGCAAGTAGACTTTGTCACCGGCGGCGCTCCTATCAGCTGCTCCTCATCTCCGTGGCGCTTTCACTTTCAATTTGTCGCAGCAGTCAATCGGAAACGACCGGTCGATGTTTTGAAATGAGACAAAAGCGGTCGGAGGGGAAGACAAATGCCAATCAGTTTGGTCGGCAAATAGCTGCTAAGCACGTATTTAGACCAAAGATCGCAATTTAGCGCTCGTGATGGCGGCGATCATCTCGTCGAGCGTCCCGAGGTGCCAAAATGAGCTCTGTTGACCATTTTTTGGTATTTAAAGGCCAAATTTTAGTTACAATGGCATTTTTTGTTGTTTAGAAGTGCTCAACTCATTGAGGCGAGTAGTTTGAGTACCAACAAGTCATAGTTTTAAAAATTTGTATTTTTCACAAGTTCGGTCCAGGCACATGATTTGTCAAATTTTGAGTTCAGTTGAACAAAGTGGTAATGCTAGTGATTTTGAAAAGCTTTCAGTTCGTTATTGGTCGTGTCAAGACCGTTTTCTCAATTTTCGCTTCAGAACCAAAGTTGGTTCTGCAACGTTCCGTTTTTTCATTAAAATTTTTGTTTTTAAAACGCTGTGGAGCCTATGTTCGTGTATCTACTACAGAATTTGGCTCCTTTAGGGTGTTGCCAGGTTTGTCCAACGATTTAGTACAGCGATTTAGTACAGGGTAGTCGTGGTGGGACCACAGAGATAGTACAATAAATCCCGAACTGACCACAGTTCGACTTTCGAAACTATTTCTGATTTAGTACAGGGGTATCGCTTTGAGACCATCATCTTGTACTATTTCGCGAACTTTGCGCGTTCGGCCATCAATATTTGAGCATGTAAATTGTCCTGGACTTGATTGTGAATGAAGCACATATTCGCTGGAGTTGAGCGCTAGTGGGTAAAGCATGTTGCCGCCTCTGATCTTATGCGGCGCGCTTCAAATGAATTAATGGCAACTTCTCAAGTACAGGGCGTTTCTGTTAGATGGCGCTGTTGTATAGAGATTCGTAGCGCGTGGGGACAGCACAGATAGGACCGCAGAGTAGATAGTGACTTTTAGTCAACTTTACACTCGCACGTGAGCAGCAGAAAACAATGGTTCTGAATAGCGCCATCTGGCGAAGTTCTCAAGGGGCATAAATGCTGGCTCGAACTGTTGGAGATGACATATTCTCCGTCCTGAATCCAACCTTCGAGTTATAGTTACCAGTAATGACAACTCACCAAAAAAAGCGACTCGAGTACGGTCCGGGAGACCCTTATATCCAAGAACCTAGTGAGTCGGGCGGGTCATGCGGCGATTTGACGCGCAACTACTTAATTAGTCGCTGACTCATCGGCTTCACTGTTAGTTACACGAGCCACTTAAGTTACAGTGATTTCGACGAGCAAGTAAGCTCTTAACTTGAAAAGACACTCAAGGTCGTCATGACAGAACATACAAAGTTCGCGAAATAGTACAAGATGATGGTCTCGAAGCGACACCCCTGTACTAAATCAGAAATAGTTTCGAAAGTCGAACTGTGGTCAGTACGGGATTTATTGTATTATCTCTGAGGTCCCACCACGACTACCCTGTACTAAATCGCTGTACTAAATCGTTGGACAAAACTGGACGCACCCTCCTTTAGGCAAAAGTCGTTGCGGGAGCCTTCTGATTCAAAGCGTAGCATGTTGGAGGCAATTCGCTACCGCACGCACACTCAACGAAACAATATCGTTTTAAAAGGGCGCTTTTCGTGTCAGGACCAACCACTCATAAGATGAAATTTCGCACATTCATCCCGGCGTCCGTCAAACCCCTCATTTTCACTTGAAGCACCTCATTTGAGCCTCTTTGAACGGCTTAGTCAATTGCCTGCGGTCGTCGCCGCTTCCAATATTCCTCGCTCTTTGGCGAGTCGCGTGCGCGCTCGCATACATAATCACATAGAGAAGCGAAAAAACGCTCCGCCTCCAAACTCCCGTCTAGGCCCTCAATTGCATCGATTCCTCTTCTCCTTCCTCTCCCCCGCCATTTGAGCGCCTCAGCGGCGTTTAATGAGTCCCGGGCACATTCCTCGTTGTTCGTCCCGACACGTCGCGTAATGTGACGACCACCGAGCGATGAGGAGGACGACGACGACGACGATGCTGCTGCTGTTAACTATTCAACGACGGCGATAAGGGTCGAGCGAGAGGTGGGTGACTTTTTGAGGCGTTGAACGCGAGCGATAAGGGACACTTTCGCTTCTTTATGGTATAGTTAGCGGGGCGAACTGCGACTGAGAAGCGTGAGCGAGGTATTGATCTGTGATTAGGAATGGAGAGAGACGATGGAAAGGAGGAATTGTAGGTTTTTGGAGTGAAATTTTGGAGGAATTTTGGTGTTTTAGGCCTGAAAATTCGGGAAATGGTGGAGGACTACGTGGAAAAGGTATAAAATGATGGAATTTGCGGATTTTGTGAATTTTATGAAATTCAGCGCCAAAAATGCGTTAGAAAGAGTACGCTACAACATTGTTAGTAAAATTCATATTTTTATAGGTTCGGTTTGAGGTTGAAATTTTACTAATTTCTTGTACAAAGGATAGCTTATGGTGCGTATGGACCAGCATGAGTACCCATACGTTCATTTAGTAAAAATTGAATTTATCATACGTTCGGTCACATCGAATTTTGGTAGTTTGTTATGAAGGATTTGATTTGCGACGTTGAGAGGACTTTAGTACCCACTAGTCTTCTTGTACAAAATTTGGATTTTTCGCATGTTCGGTTAACCTAACGTTTGTAGTTTGTTGTTGTAAAGCTACCGTATCTGTTGTTATTGAGAGTACCGTAACCCTCTCGTCCTATGACTCTCCTTCCGCTTTTCAACATACGACGTCTTGAGGAGCCCTGCTTCACGCGGATATGACGCACGTTCGGCCGGAAACTGTCCTGATGGATTAGCGCATTTGTTGCGATGTTGCCTTCGGCTATCTGAGCTCAAAAATAGACCAAACTCTGCGCTGTGCTGTTATCACTCTCTCGCTTTGTGCGATATGCGTTACAGTATGCAAACGAGCCGATAACTATGCGATGTGTACCCCCTTGACTGATATGCGTTGTCTGACAACGATAGCTGGTACGGTGTATGTTTGACCGCATTGTAGACCTAAAATCCATTTGTGTGAGATGTCAGCGTATACTCCGTTTGGATTTTTTTCGCCGTTGTGGTTTTGCAGAAAACGGTTTGTCTATTTGATTTGCCGAACCTTTGAAAAATACGAATTGAAGCTTTTGGGTGCCGTGGGGCGATTAGAAAAATGCCTGCCTGAAGCTGCAATGGAGCTTTTGCAAATTTTTGCTTAAAATTCCAGAAACGTGGCTTAATTACGTCTGCGCGTGTCTCAATAATGCTTTAGGCAATCTTTTTAATCGTTTTTTCAACCAAAAACCATGGATTGCACATGTGTGTGGCCCAAAAACACGTTTTTTGTCTTTTAAGATGTTACTTTGTCTAGAAATGCAGTTGATCAGCCAATTAGCTAATCAAGAAGTACTCGCTGACATATACGCGCCGCACTGCCGTCTATAATCCCCCGCTAACACCGTTCCTAACCTTCATCCCTTCCGGCCTATGACTAACGCACTTTTTCAATCCTAAGACGACGGCTTAGACGTAACATTATCATCAGTTGTGTTCATTGAACTGTGTTTATCAAGCGCTATTCAGTTTTTGCGATTTTCAAGGTTTTGAAGACACTCGAAATCTCACCTTTTGTAGCTTTTTGCTTCAAAATCAAGGTTTTGTGGAATTTGAAGGTTACAGTCAAGCTGCCGATCCGAGAGCGGAAGATTGAGTACCATATTGAGTAAAGTTTGAGAAGTCGTGTCAGGACCCAAAAATAACCAAAATAACAAGCATTCTCACTTTCACCTTTCGATACAATAACATACAGAAGTAAGGTCATAATCGCCTCCTCACATCGTTCCTAATTTTTATCTTCATCCCTTCCGCCCAATGACTTTAATCCTGAGACGACGACCTAAGACAGACGTACAAATACATCATTTGTGCTCATTGCTGATGCTCAAGATTGTCTGTTAAGCGCTATTCCGTTTATGCTGTTCTGAGGACCCTGAAAACACCCCGAATCTCGCCTTTTGTATGTTTTTGCTTATATTCCTTGAAAATCACGGTTTTTTGGAATTTGAAGGATATAAGCCATGTCGCGCGATCTGAGAGCGGAAGATAGAGTACCATATTTTGTGACATTTTGAGAAGTCGTGTCAGGACCAAAAAAAATAATAATTTACCTTATTTTCAGATACAATTCAAATAAATCAGATAATGTCATTTGATGAACCTTTTTTGAAACATCGAGCCTATCGAACATGCGAAAAATCACAATTTTTAAGATAAAAAGCGAGATTTCCGAACTCTCCGTTCAAATCAAGCTTTTTCGGAGCCAAATTGTCCTCGAAAATCGGCCTTGAGACACGTCTGTTGCAATTTTGTGTCTAAACAACATGCACTTAACGGCTCTCCCTCGCCTCCTGACGCCGCAACAAGACGATCGTGTTTACCGGCGGCGTCCTCCGAATTCTCCTAATTGAATTAGCATGTCGCCACTTTTCCATCGACTCACCTCTTCTCATTGTTGACTCCACCGTCCCCCGCTCGCCCATTTGCATGCCAGCAGCAGCTCCATCTCTAAAACTTTGACTATGGTGCTCAACGGCGGTCTAGACGACGAAGACGCCGCTCAAGTCCGCGTTTCTGAAGCGCAGCGCCCTCGCGGGTCGTCACCCTCCGCATGCAAGCGCCTCAAGAATCGTCTCCGAACGCGTTCCGACCATCAATCAGGGAGGCTCCCGCGGCCGAATTTTGCCCTGAAGGAGCCCCACGCCCACGCGTAAGACCGAGATCGAAGACGCGGCGGGAAGTGTGGCCACGAAGCTTCGAAGCGTTTTCAAGACGAAATCGAAGATTGAGCCGAAAACGTTGCAGAAACCGAATGACTACGGGTGGTCCCGCAGCGAAAATTGATTGAAAATGGTGCAGAAGTCACAAAGAAACTGAGGATACGAACATCTTCAATCTCC
>MQUG01002741.1:0-14627 GCA_007213375.1 Steinernema feltiae | reverse complement strand
CTGATAACAAGACCATCAATACAGTAATAATAAAGGAAACCAGGCCAAGGGTAAGCCAATTCAACGGGAACGTAAATAACCTTAAAATCGATCCCACAGTCGCATTGACAAATCCAATGACGAGTCCTGTAACGATAGCCCAACCGAATCCAGCAACATGAGCGCCGGGGACAATCCAACACGCAATTGCGACGACTACACCGGTAAGTAAAAGACTAATAATAAATTTCATAATATGTGCTAATTTATAAAGAGTAAATAAAGTAATAATATAATAACTATCGTGCAAACCCGATGCCAAACTTTGGCTAGATGAGGACTTTTGAATCTTCTGCAGGAACGGGCATGGATGGGCCGTTGGCGTGGATTAGCGCGGGCCGTCTGATTGGAGATGAGCAGTTTTAGAAATAAAAATATATGCAAGCATAGTAAATATTTTGTATATTTATTCAGAAGCTATGATGCTATTGTTATTTGGTGGTCAGTCATTATACTCGTTAAGTGGGGCGATTGCTGATGGCGGAAAAGGATTGATAGGAGTACTTGGGTGGTTTAAACAAGCGATCATATTAACAATAGCGTGGAAATTGAGAGAATTAAGTTCATAAAATAATAGACCCATGAAGAAAATTATGATGTCATTCATAATGCTGCTGACTACAGTAGCATTATTTGCGCAAACAGATCCCATCATCGGAAAGTGGGAAAACCCAAGCGGTGAAGGTCGCGTTGAAATTTACAAGAAAGGCGAGAAGTTTTTTGGCAAGCTCTATTGGCTGAAATTTCCAAATAATGAAGCCGGTCAGCCGAAGAAAGATATAAAAAATCCAGATAAAGCACTGCAGAGTAGAAATGTGCAGGGACTCGAAATCTTGACCAATTTTGATAAAGATGGCAATACTTATGTTGACGGAAAGATCTATGATCCGAAGTCGGGCAAAACGTATAGCTGCAAGATGACCTTAAAAGGCGATAAGCTTGATATCAGAGGCTATGTGGGTGTGAGCTTGCTTGGACGCACCGAGACATGGAAAAGAATTAATTAAGATAGAAAATGGCTGCAAAATCAAAATAATCCGCTTGCATGGATAGGTCAGATTCCACCAAAAAGGCAATTTATTTCTAGGAAGTAAATTGCCTTTTTGGTTTTGTGCTGGAATTACAGTATTTTCATCCCTACAAATTATAAATACCAGCTCTATGGCCGTAAAGATGTCTTATGTTGAAAATGTCAAGCTTGCACTACAGTCCATTGTAGGGAATAAGCTGCGGACATTTTTAACAGCACTGATCATTGCCATAGGGATGATGGCGTTAATAGGGGTATTGACCTCGATTGATGCCATGAAAAACTCGCTGACAGATTCCTTTTCATCGATGGGATCAAATTCCTTCAACATACGCAACAGGGGATTGAATGTTCGGATCGGTAATGAAGGGACTCGCTCAAAAGTCTTTGCTAATATTACCTACGCACAGTCTGCAAGATTCAGACAGGATTTTCACTTTAATGCGTTGACATCAATCAGTGCCAATGTGAGTTGGAATACGACCGCAAAATATCAATCCAAAAAGACAAACCCCAATATCGGCCTGATCGGAACGGACGAAAATTATCTGCAGACATCAGGGTATGTTGTCAGCGAAGGCCGTAATTTTTCTACGCGGGAGGTTGAAACAGGTAGTGGCGTGATCATCATCGGTAGTGAAGTGAGCAAAATGCTATTCAACGAAATTATTGATCCCATAGGACAGTTTATTACTGTTAACAATATCCGCTATTTGGTGATAGGAGTCTTAAAAAGTAAAGGTTCTTCTGCCGGGATGGGTGGGGATAGAGCCTGCTTTATTCCCCTGATCAAGGCCCGGCCGTGATGCAGGGTACCGAGCCTTCCTATGTGATAACTGTTTCTTCCAATGACCCCATGCGATTGGAAGCCGCAATCGGCGAAGCTACAATCGTATTTCGAAATATTCGCGGACTGTCATCACGGCAGTCAAATGATTTTGAAATCACCAAATCAGATGCGGTTGCCCAGATGCTGATGCAAAATATGGCTATGGTTACTTTGGGAGCAGTCGTGATCGCTTTTATAACCCTTGTGGGAGCCTCAATCGGATTGATGAACATCATGCTGGTTTCAGTTACCGAACGTACCCGAGAGATCGGTATACGCAAAGCAATTGGTGCAACACCGAGTGTTATACGCAAGCAATTTCTGATGGAAGCAATTGTGATCTGTATGATTGGGGTGTCGCCGGGATCTTTATAGGCATTTTGATTGGTAATATCCTGGCGCTGCAGCTCGGCACATCTTTTATTATACCATGGGGAGCGATTATTTTGGGTTTCGCGGTATGTGGACTCGTCGGTATGCTATCGGGCTATTACCCGGCCTCAAAAGCATCTAAACTGGATCCAGTCGATGCGCTTCGTTACGAGTAATTCACATTGCAGCGCCTAACACGCTATTTTCACGAAATTTTTATGGATAAGACCTTTTCTTATGCGATAGCCTAAATCCGCTAGCTATCGCTCCTATCTGTTATTAAAATTCCGGCGCTTTTCGTCTAAAATGCGAGAGACCAAAGTTGAGATAAGGTTATACCAGCTTCGGACTGCAAGCACAATGAGTCCACCTTGAGTCCACGTTGAGTCCACCTTTTTGAAGTGGATTTACCATTGAGACACCGCGCTTGCACCCTGCTTGCAGGACGAAGATGTCTAGGGGCTTGTCGCCCAGTTGCTCGCGATCAAAGCAAGAGGAAAAGTAGATCGATTGAAAAAAGGAATTTTATGCAATCGGTTTTAATGTTACCAAATCATTGATTTGGGGTGAATTCTCCGTGAATAGCCCTTTTCTCGAAAGGTAAAGCAACTTATTCCAATGAAAAAAACTGTAATATTGTATAAAAAAATAAAATCGAATTATGTACAATACATTACAACCAGTTTTAGAAAAGGAATTGGAAGCAATCAAAGAAGCGGGATTGTATAAACAAGAGCGGGTGATCGTTACTCCACAAGGAGCAGACATCAAAGTAAGCACAGGACAGGAAGTTGTCAATTTTTGTGCGAACAATTATTTGGGACTGTCTTCGCACCCAAAAGTAATCGAAGCTGCTAAGAAAGCGATTGATACACACGGATATGGAATGTCTTCCGTACGTTTCATCTGTGGTACCCAAGATGTGCATAAAGAATTAGAAGCAAAAATTTCTACGTTCCTCGGAACAGAAGATACTATTTTATATGCGGCAGCATTCGACGCGAATGGTGGGGTGTTTGAACCATTATTTGGCGCTGAGGATGCCATCATTTCCGACGAATTAAATCATGCTTCTATCATAGACGGTGTTCGTTTGTGTAAAGCACAACGTTTCCGTTATAAAAATGCGGATATGGCTGATCTGGAAGCGCAATTGCAGGCTGCATCCGGTGCTCGGCACAAAATCATTGTTACAGATGGAGCGTTTTCGATGGATGGATCTGTAGCTCCATTGGACCAGATCTGTGATCTAGCCGATAAATACCAGGCGCTAGTGATGATCGATGAATCGCATTGTACAGGATTTATCGGTGCAACTGGACGTGGTACACACGAGCTTTTCAATGTAATTGATCGTGTAGATATCATTACAGGTACGTTGGGTAAGGCGCTAGGTGGTGCTTCTGGTGGTTTTACTTCCGGTAAAAAAGAAATCATCGATTTGTTACGTCAGCGTTCACGTCCTTATTTATTTTCGAATACCCTAGCACCAGCAATTGCCGGAGCTTCTGTAGCAGTCTTGGACATGCTGAGCGAGACAACTGCATTGCGCGATAAATTGGAGTCAAATACAACTTATTTCCGTGAAAAAATGACGGCTGCTGGATTTGATATCAAACCCGGTTTCCATCCAATCGTGCCTGTAATGCTGTATGACGCGAAATTAGCGCAGGAGTTCGCATCCAAGATGTTGGACGAGGGAATTTATGTGATCGGTTTTTACTATCCTGTTGTACCTCAGGGAAAAGCTCGTATCCGTGTGCAGATTTCGGCAGGACATGAAGTTGCTCACCTGGATAAAGCAATCGCCGCCTTTACCAAAGTAGGTAAAGAATTAGGTGTAATTAAATAAAATACACATAGTTATAAATTTTATGGTGCAAAATGTTTATCTTTGCACCCTAAAATTTTATAAAAATATTCTTGCTCAATGCAAAACATTAGAAACATTGCGATCATCGCTCACGTCGACCACGGTAAAACTACGCTTGTAGACAAAATTTTATATTTTACCAATCAATTCAGAGAAAATGAAAATGCTGGTGAATTAATCCTAGACAATAATGATTTAGAGCGTGAACGCGGGATCACTATTGTATCTAAGAACGTATCAGTAACATATAAAGGTGTTAAAATCAACATCATCGATACACCAGGTCACGCCGATTTCGGTGGTGAGGTTGAACGTGTATTGAAGATGGCCGATGGTGTAGTACTATTGGTAGATGCTTTTGAAGGCCCAATGCCTCAAACACGTTTCGTTACAGGTAAAGCTTTAGGTTTAGGTATCAAACCTATCGTTGTTGTCAATAAAGTCGATAAAGAAAACTGTCGTCCTGACGAAGTTTACGAACATGTTTTTGACTTATTCTTCAACTTGGCGCTACTGAAGAGCAATTGGATTTCCCAGTATTGTACGGTTCTTCAAAACAAGGATGGATGTCTACCGATTGGAAAAATCGTACTGAAGACTTCACTGACTTATTGGAAGCTATCATCAAATATATCCCTGCACCAGAAGTATCTGAAGGTACTTTACAAATGCAGGTAACATCGTTGGATTACTCAACTTTCGTAGGACGTATCGCTATCGGTCGTGTTGCTCGTGGTACAATCAAAGAAAACCAACCTGTTTCTTTGGTGAAACGCGACGGAAAAGTTGTAAAATCAAGAGTTAAAGAGCTACAGGTATTTGAAGGTCTGGGCCGTATCAAAGTATCTGAAGTACATGCAGGTGATATCTGTGCTGTAGTAGGTATCGAAGGTTTCGATATCGGTGATACAATCGCAGATTTCGAAAATCCAGAGCAATTGGAAGTTATCAGCATTGATGAACCAACAATGAACATGTTGTTCACCATCAATAACTCGCCTTTCTTCGGTAAAGAAGGTAAATTGGTAACATCACGTAACATCTACGATCGTTTGCAAAAAGAGTTGGAGAAAAACTTGGCACTACGAGTAGTTCCTACTGAATCTCCAGATGCTTGGTTGGTATACGGACGTGGTATCCTTCACTTGTCCGTATTGATCGAAACAATGCGTCGTGAGGGTTATGAATTGCAAGTAGGCCAGCCACAAGTTATCATCAAAGAAATCGATGGTCAAAATGTGAACCTATCGAAGAACTTGTTGTTGACGTACCTTCTGATGTCTCAGGAAAAGTAATTGAGTTGGTTACACAACGTAAAGGTGAGTTGTTGATTATGGAAGCTAGAGGAGATATGCAACATCTTGAGTTCTCTATCCCTTCTCGTGGTATCATCGGTTTACGTAACAACGTGTTGACAGCAACAGCTGGTGAAGCTGTTATGGCGCATCGTTTGAAAGGTTACGAGCCTTGGAAAGGTACAATTCCTGGTCGTTTGGCAGGTGTATTGATCTCTTTGGATACAGGTTCAACAACTGCTTACTCCATCGATAAATTACAAGACCGTGGTCGTTTCTTCGTAGATCCAGGTGTGGATGTATACGAAGGACAAATTTTAGGTGAACACATCCGTGATAATGATTTAACGATCAACGTTACTAAAGGAAAACAGTTGACAAATATGCGTGCTTCTGGTTCTGATGATAACACACGTATTGCACCGGCATCAAATTCTCATTGGAAGAATGTATGGAGTATATTCAAGCTGACGAGTATATCGAGGTGACACCACAATCAATGCGTCTACGTAAAATCTATTTGACTGAAAACGAGCGTAAAGTAAACGCGAAGAAATTTCAATAGTCAATAGCGAAACGCGATAAAAGAAAAGCCCCCGAACATTGTTCGAGGCTTTTTTTATTGCATGGATATTTGTTCACCAAATAACTGTAGCAGTTTACTTTTTTGTTCTTACCTCTGCAGCACGATAGGTATCGCCGTCAGTTGTGTAGATTTTGAATTGCACATCATACGCTTCAGGTACATAAATCACAATCGGCATTCTGCCATTGTAACGTACAGTCTCAGGTTGTGCTGAAACAAAAAGGTTTCTTTTTTCTTTGTTTGGGCAAGCCATCATAGTGCTGGCGACATTGCCATTTGTTTTGAATACATAATAGTCATAACCCAGCCCTGAAGATCTTTTTTCTCTAAAGTGCCCGATAAATTAAAGGTATTACATCCGTCTACTTCCATCCATTTTCCCACCGAAAACTCTATTTTTTTGTTTTTATCACTTTCTGAATAGGGAACTTCAATCACCATTTTTTTATACCCTTTTTCTGGGCTAGGAAAAATGCCTAAGTCAATTTTGTCGATAACCATTTGCGCTTTACTAATAGTTGTTGAGGATACTAATGCGATCATCAATAGCATCATTACTTGAAATACATTTTTTTTCATATATGCAATTATTTAATTTTAATGGCCATGAAATATTCCGGTTTTGTATGTGTTGTAAACTCGAATATCTCATTTTGTTATTTTTATTTGTTTTTTAAACGCGCTATCTGCAAAAAATGCTACACGCTTATAGCAGATATAACACCTATAGGACTGTATTGTTTTTGGAAGGATTAATCGTAAATCGCAAAATGTTAAAAAATAATTGTTTGGGAAACTAAATCGGTTGATGTATTTCAATTTATAGCTGGTCGTAGATTTGCCTGTTTGCCGTGTATGAAGCCTTTCATCAAAATTTTGCCGACTTCGGAACAGTTCCTCTTTTTTTGAAATTCAGGTGATAGAAAAGCGAATTGCTTTTTAATTCGCAGGAATATAATCAGCCAAGAATACGTAACTTTGTGTGAGATAAGGATTATTATGAGTAAACAGGTGGAGCACACTCCAAAAGAATATATTCAGATAAAGGGCGCAAGAGTTAATAACTTAAAGAATATTGACGTTGATATCCCTAAAAATAAATTAGTTGTTATCACTGGAATGTCCGGGCTCAGGAAAATCCTCCTTAGCTTTTGATACGCTGTATGCCGAAGGACAGCGACGCTATGTCGAAAGTCTCTCTTCGTACGCAAGACAATTTATGGGACGAATGAATAAACCGGAGGTGGATTACATCAAAGGTATCGCCCCCTGCAATTGCCATTGAGCAACGTGTCATTACTTCCAACCCCCGTTCGACTGTAGGAACATCCACCGAGATCTATGATTATCTGAAATTGTTATATGCCCGAATCGGAAAGACAATTTCTCCTGTATCTGGTCGCGAGGTGACCAAAGACAGTGTGAGTTCAGTGGTGGATTTTGCCTTGAATTTGGAAGAGGGGACAACGGTGACACTTCTCGCGCCACTTATTCCTTCTCATGGGCGTAAACTCAAGGAAGAACTGTCTCTCTTGTTGCAGAAAGGTTTTGTGCGTGTCGTCTTTGGGGATAGTATGCAGAAAATCGAAACTATTATTGATGATAAGGCTGTCGTCAATAAAGACCTTCAGGATGGTGAAGTGCTTATTGTCGTCGACCGGGTCCGTATTGAACAGGATGATGATACAGTCAATCGACTTTCTGACTCTGTCCAAACAGGTTTTTTTGAAGGTAAGGGTGAGCTCTATATGGAAGAAAATGGTCAAAGACATCATTTCTCCCATAAATTTGAACTTGATGGAATAACATTTGAAGAACCTACACCAAATTTCTTCAGTTTTAATAATCCTTATGGTGCCTGTCGCCGATGTGAAGGTTATGGAAAGATCATTGGTATTGACCCTGATCTTGTTATTCCAGACAAAAGCCGTTCGGTCTACGATGGCGCAATTGCGCCTTGGCGAGGGGAGAAAATGGGTGAGTGGTTACAAGTGCTTGTTAAAAGTTCCCTGAAATTTGATTTTCCAATACATCGTGCCTACATGGATCTGACCGCGGAACAGAAAGAGCTGCTGTGGACGGGAAATAAATATTTTGCTGGCCTGACACAGTTCTTCCAGGAGCTTGAAGAGCAGACGTATAAAATTCAATACCGTGTGATGTTGTCTCGCTATCGTGGGAAGACAGATTGCCCGGACTGCCGTGGGACCCGATTACGTAAGGACGCCACTTACGTGAAAGTAGGGGGCAAGTCTATCACCGATATCGTTTTGATGCCGCTTGAAGAAGCCTTGGAATTCTTTAAAACATTACCGCTAGTGGGTAATGAACTGGTCATTGCCAAAAGACTTCTTGCCGAAATTAATAACAGATTGCAATTTTTGTGCGATGTTGGATTAAGTTACCTAACCTTGAACCGGCTATCGAATACCCTTTCCGGTGGGGAATCACAGCGGATCAATCTGGCAACTTCATTAGGAAGTTCGCTCGTCGGCTCAATTTATGTGTTGGACGAGCCAAGTATTGGACTTCATCCACGTGATACACAGCGACTCATCTCTGTGCTGAAATCCCTGCGTGATGTTGGGAATACAGTGGTTGTGGTCGAGCACGAACAGGAAATGATGGAGGCGGCTGACTACCTGATCGATATCGGGCCAGAAGCCGGGATCAATGGCGGCGAAATGGTCTTCGCAGGTACATATCAGCAGATTCTGAAAGATACAAAAAGCCTTACGGGCCGATACCTTAGCGGAAAAGACCAGATTGAGGTACCCAAAAAGCGCCGTCCATGGTCCAATAGTGTGACCATTAAAGGAGCACATGAGAATAACCTCAAAGGGATTGATGTACAATTTCCATTAAATACATTTACTGTGGTAACGGGTGTTTCGGGATCAGGCAAGACCTCCTTGGTCAAACGTATCCTTTACCCCGCATTGCAGAAGTCGATAGGCAATTACTCCGGTGAACAGACTGGGGTCTATGATGCGATCGAGGGGGATATTACCCAGATAGAACAAGTTGAAATGGTCGATCAAAACCCGATCGGTCGTTCTTCGCGATCCAACCCGGTGACTTACGTGAAAGCCTGGGATGAAATCAGGACCTTATATGCCAACCAGGCGCCAGCCAAAGCTGCTGGATTGAAACCCGCGGCATTTTCATTTAATGTTGAAGGTGGACGTTGTGATGTCTGTCAGGGTGAAGGTGAAGTTAAAATTGAAATGCAATTTATGGCCGATATCGTTTTGCCATGTGAGGCATGTGGGGGCAAACGATTTAAACAATTTGTGCTTGATGTACACTATAAGAACAAGTCGGTAGCAGATGTCCTCGAGCTGAGTGTTGATGAAGCGATCGTATTCTTTGCAGACCAGCCTAAAATATTGGCGAAATTGCAGCCTTTACAGGACGTTGGACTAGGCTACGTTAAGCTCGGGCAATCGTCAAGTACATTGTCTGGCGGTGAAGCACAGCGGATTAAACTGGCCTCCTTCCTCATTAAGGGCAATAACAGCAAGAAGACACTTTTTATCTTTGATGAGCCAACGACAGGCTTACACTTTCAGGATATTAAGAAGTTATTGAAATCATTTGATGCACTGATTGCCCTCGGAAACAGTATCTTGGTGATCGAGCACAATATGGATATGATCAAATCGGCAGATTGGGTCATCGATATTGGTCCCGAGGGCGGTAATAAAGGTGGAAAGCTAGTCTTTGCGGGGCTTCCTGAAGAACTTATTCATTGTAAAGATTCTTATACAGGCCAATTTTTAAAAGCACATTTAAAAGATTAAACCCTACTTTAGCGAAGTGAAGTAATCTGAATCAGGGCAACTGGGCTGCCAATAAGTTCCGATTTATTGTTCCTGTTGTTAAGGTCTGATAGAATACTATGCAGTAAATAAAAAACTAATATTTCAATACTTAATACGATTATGATTAAAAGATTTTTTTTAAGTGTCGTCCTTGGAATAGCGGCGCTTTCGTCCATGGCGCAACAACCGGAAAGACCAAAATTGGTTGTCGGCCTGATGGTGGATCAAATGCGTTGGGATTATTTATATCGTTTTGCAGATCGATATGGAAATGATGGTTTCAAGCGACTTTTGAAAGAAGGATTCTCCTGTGAAAATACATTGATTAATTATATTCCGACATACACCGCCATTGGGCACAGTTCGGTATATACAGGTTCGGTTCCCTCCATACATGGTATTGCCGGTAATGACTGGATTGAAGAACAGACAGGGAAGAATATGTACTGTACGCAGGACGACAATGTCATCGGTGTAGGTACTACAGCCAAGGAGGGCCAGCAGTCTCCACGCAATTTACTTGCATCGACCGTAACGGACCAATTGAAGCTCGCCTCTAACTTTAAATCCAAAGTGATCGGTATCGCGATCAAAGACCGTGGCGGTATTCTTCCGGCGGGGCATTTTGCCGATGCAGCGTATTGGTTCGAAGCTAAATCAGGCGATTGGATCACCTCTAATTTCTACATGGATAAACTGCCAAAATGGGTGGTGGACTTCAACAAGAAAAAATTGGCCGAGAAATACCTGAAAGGGACTGGAAACCAATGTATGATATCAGCACCTATGCTGCCAACAGTATTGCAGATGATAACATCTACGAAGGTAAGTACCCTGGTGAAGAAAAGCCGACTTTGCCGCGTGCGACTTCTAAGCTAATGAAAGACGAAGGCTATGAGCTGATCAAAACCACACCAATGGGAAATCAGTTTACGTTGGATCTGGCTATGGAGGCGATCAAAAATGAGCAGATGGGAAATAACCCTACCAAAAATACTGACTTCCTTTGTGTGAGCCTTTCCGCGACAGATTATGTAGGGCACCGTTACTCATTGACTGCAGTGGAGATTGAAGATATCTATCTGCAGCTCGATAAACAGCTTGCCGATTTCTTCAACTACCTCGATAAGACGGTGGGCAAGGGTAACTACACGTTCTTCCTGACAGCAGACCATGGCGCTTCTTATAACTCTCGGTTCTTTATGGATATGAAAGGAAACGGTGGTTATTTCTATTCCCGTCAGATTATCACAGGACTTAACAAAACCCTTAAAGAAAAATTTGGACAGGAGAAGCTGGTTAAAAGCATGATGAACTACCAGGTGCACTTAGACAATCAATTGATTGATTCTTTGAACTTGGATCGTGATAAAATAAAAGAGACCATCATTCGTGAGCTTCGCCATACCGAAGGTGTCGCTTATGTTGCTGATATGGAAAAAGGGGAAAGTTTGATGATCCCGGCGCCTATTCGCGAAAAAATGATCAATGGTTACAACTTTAAACGTAGTGGTGCTATTCAGATTGTTTGTGAACCACAATGGTATGACGGTACACCGCGCTCGACTGGTACAACACATGGTACCTGGTCTGGTTATGATTCCCATATTCCTTTGGTATTTATGGGTTGGGGAATTAAACCGGGTGTATCAAATAAAGAAGTACATATTGTGGATATTGCACCGACAATTTCTTCGCTATTGCATATTACTGAGCCCAATGGTAGCATCGGAAAACCGATCACGGCGGTATTGGGGCAATAAGGAGACTGTTGCTGCATGCGTGAAATCATGAAGGTTTTATTCTATTGAATAAAAAACGTAAATTTGCAATTCAACAGGGGGTTAACAAATTATGCTTTCCAAAAAGACAAAATATGCAATAAAGGCACTGATGGTGCTTGGTCGTAATTACGGTAATGAGCCTATGCAAATCGTGAAGATTGCGCAGGAGGAGAATATTCCAAAAAATTCTTGGAACAAATTCTGCTTGAAATGCGAAATGCCGGAATTCTCTATAGCAAAAAAGGTGCTGGAGGTGGTTATAGCCTCAATAAGGCTCCCGAAGATGTTTTTTTATCGCAGGTGATGCGCCTGATTGATGGCCCCATAGCCTTGCTGCCATGCGTGAGCTTGAACTTCTACCGCTCGTGCGAAGAGTGTACACAAGAGCATGCCTGTGGCATACGCGATACTTTTGTAGAGGTGAGAAATGCCATGTTGCAGATTTTAAATGATACAAGTATTGCCCATTTAATCAATAAGGAAAAAGAATTGAACCTGAATGTAGATTAAAGGAAATAAAATATATTTTTCTATTTAGACCGGAGGCGTAACAAATAAGTTACGCCTCTTTTTTTATGAGATAAAATTGCTGGTATAGAGTGAATTAACGTGTTTTATTTAACGGAGGTAAGTTTCGTTTATTAATTACATAATTATTTAACATTATTTTACGAATTTTCCGTAGCAACATTTATATATTTACTCCGACAATATATAAACGAAATTTATGAAACTAACCTATTCCCTAGTTTTGTTTCTTTTATTTTCAGTCCTGAGTTCCAAGTCTTATGCACAACATAAACTTGTGGGATCGGTGGCCGATATCAAAGATCTTGCAAAACTACATCAAGCTTCAATCGCGCTGCTCAGTCCCAAAGATTCGATTTTGATTAAATTCGGTCGGACGAAGGAAAATGGAACATTCCAAATTGCTAATCTCGACACAGGTACCTATAAAATGGTGGTTTCCTATCCGCAGTATGCTGACTTGGTAAAAGATATCCATGTGGCCGCCGAAGATTTAGATATTGGTATTGTAAAGCTATCTAAAGCAGCTCTACTATTGGAAGAGGTTCAGGTGAACGGTAAAATTCCTGTGGTTATTAAAGGCGACACCATCGAATACGATGCCGCTAGTTTTAAAGTAGAGAAGGATGCTAAAGTGGAGGACCTGCTGAAGGTATTGCCGGGTATTACGATGGATGGGTCAGGCAAGATCATTGCTCAAGGTAAGGAGGTAAAAAAAGTATTGCTTGATGGGGAAGAGTTTTTTGGTGATGATCCAACCCTGATTACCAAGAATATTCGGTCAGATATGGTTAGCAAGGTACAAGTCTATGAGAAGAAATCAGATCTTGCCGTACGTACAGGGGTAGATGATGGCGAACGAACGCAGACAATTGATATTAAGCTTAAAGAAGATAAGAAAAAAGGAATGTTCGGCCAAGCTGTTGCGGGAGCTGGTACAGATAAATATTATGGCGGAAAAGTCATGCTCAATAAGTTTAAGGGCTCGCAGAAAATCGCTGCTTATGGCATTCTGGCCAATGATGGAATGGTCGGATTAGGATTTGAAGATAGCCAGAAATATGGTGTGGGCGGAAGTAGTAATGTACAGATGATGGACGGTGGTGGCATTATGATTTCCGGTGGTGATGGTTCTGAAGGGGGATGGGATGGTAAATACTATGGTGGCGGCGTGCCTAAGGCCATAAACATGGGCGCAAGTTATTCCGACAAATCTAAAGATGATAAGCACAAGATCAATGCAAACTTCAAACGGAATCAGATCAATGTCAACAATACAAGTACGTATAACGCGCAGAATAACCTTCCTGAACGCGCACAGGTCGATAATAATGTGACTAAATCCGAGAACGAAAACAAATCAAATGTTGCAAATGTAAGGTATGATTTGAAGTTAGATTCACTTTCCGATTTGACCGTCAATATGGGTTCACCAAGTCTAGCCGTGATAATTCCTCCAATTCTGATGCTGATCAACGCACGTTGGATGGAACCCTGATCACAAAGACGACCTCGAAAACCGATTTGAATGGCGATCAGGATCGATTTAATGTCAATGCGATGTTAACGCGTCGCTTCAAAAAGGAACGTCGCTCCGTTACCTTTAATGTAAATGCAAATACCGATCAGAATAGGTCAAAAACCCAATATTTTTCCGAGAACTTTTTCCAAAGTTCGGGTAACACAAACGTGATTGATCAATATAAAAATGATAAGCTATCAAATAATACGTACGGGGCTTCAGTAACTTATTCAGAGCCGCTGTCAAAACGACTGACCGCCGCTGTAGGCTACTCATTCAATAGCAATAAATCGGAGACCCTTAATCAGTCATTCGATAAAGATCCTGCTACAGGTAAATACACTGTCCTGGATCAAAATTTATTAAATGATTTCGATTTCTCCAGTTTGAAAAATGGAGTTAATACTTCCCTGAATTACAAGTCGAATACATTAACAGTAAATCTGAGTAACAGAGTCGATTTTGAGGATGTAAAGAGAACATATAATAATCTCAACACAATCTTGCAGCGTAATCAGACCTCAATGAACCCCAACTTTTCGGTGAATTATAAAATTTCGAAGAGTAAAAACATTGGATTTCGTTATAGCGGACGTACAACACAACCTTCCTTGACACAAATTGAGCCTTTAAAGCAAACGCGCAGCCGCTTGTGGAATATTTGGATAATCCAAATCTGAAAGCAGGGTTTAATAACTCTTATTCGATTAATTACAATAGCTATAAGCAGTTGAAAGACCAGGGATTCTATTTTATGCGAGTGCAGATCAGGGTAAGAAGAATATTAATACCAATGTACGCTATAACCTGGACGAGGGTACACAACAATTTCCTATGTCAATATTGATAGGATAATTGGCGTATTTATGGTAGTGGATCTTACAGTTTTGTGCTACAAAAAGAAATGGGGATTGAAATGAATATCGGTATCAACGGTCAGTACAA
>MQUG01002739.1:0-13690 GCA_007213375.1 Steinernema feltiae | reverse complement strand
AGAAGTACCAGTCGGGCTACCTTTCAAGGTAATACGTGCTGGCGTTTTATTTGGATCTTTCAACTCTTCCTGAGAAGCAACTTCTTCCACAACTTTGTTTGCAGGAGCTACTTTAGGTTCAGGGAAACGAACCAAATCTTCTTTCGGTACATCCATAGCCACTTGTTGAGGTTTTTCTTCCGGTTCTTGTGGAAGCGGTTCCTCTTCTTCAGGCTCTGGTGTTTGATTTCTTCAAGGTCTTCCAAAGTAACTTCAGTTACTGCAGGAGGAGCCTCAACGGCTTTCTTCGGGAACAGCTTACTTCCATAAACACTAAGGAAGCTGGCTATGACTACAATGCCGATAACGACAAGAAGTCCCTGTTAGTCGCTTTAGGCGCTAGCTTACGAAGCTCATAAGCTCCGTACTCCTTATTGCGGCCTTGAAAAACGACGTCAAGCCATTCTTCTTAAAAATATCTAATTTTGACCCTATCATCTTATTTTAGTTTTTTGTGTCAATCTAATAAACTAATCATTATAGATATTGTCACGTTTTAACACGTCCACTTCCTCTGGAGTAATCTTTCCGATCATATAGCGTTTTACGTCTACAATTTTCATCTCGTCAAGAATGTCAACAAGATTACGTTGTGTACATTTATCACTCGGTCTTATGATTACGATCATGTCTTTACCGCCTGAAACGCGAGGTACATATGCCTTTTTCTCCATCAAAACCTTACGAATCCCATCTGCACCGTAACCAGCAACAGTAGGACCTTCGATCGGACGAGCAACTTGACCATATACCCAAGAGACTTTATTGTCAGAACCCAATAAAATTGTAAGTGAACGATTATCTGCTGTAAGCAATTCATCGCTTTGTTGCTCCTTAATTTTATTTTTGTCTGGCATAGCCACATCCATCGCTTGCGGTTTATTTAAGGACGTGGTCAACATGAAGAAGGTAATCAACAAGAATGCCAAATCCACCATCGCTGTAAGGTCGACCTTACCGCCATTCTTCTTGGATCTTACTTTCCCGCCTTTGCCTTTTTTACCACTATCCTGATTTAATTCTGCCATTGTTTGTTCTTATTAAATCGTCAATTATTTCTCCTCAGCACGCATGCCTGTTATGAAACTAAATTTGTTTTGCTTTTGATTACGCAACGTTTCAATAACTAAATTAACCGAAGGATATTTTTCATTCGCATCTGCTTTGATAGCCATCTTTAAAGGTCCTGGATGCACGAAGTTTTTATCAGATGCTTCTTTTTCCTTATTTACTTCCTCAGCTGCAAGACGGGCATTTTGAACCCAGTAATACAACTCATTTGAAGTATTCTCTGTACTATCAACCGGGATACCAGTTTGCAGACCTTTTTCTGTACGCTTACTTCCATCCAGGGCCAATAATCCTTTCAATTTAGACATTGGTACACCAAAGTTTTCCATCAATTTGAAACGATCATAATCTTCTTGTGAAAAGCCAACGCCATATTTTGCAGACATTCTTTCTAGTGCTTTTACGCGAACCTGTTGATCAGTCGTACCGAAGAAAACTTTACCTTGATCGCCTATTGTGATCATACCTACATTTGAATCAGGTAACTTATCTTTTGTAGTCGATGCTGGGGTATCCACCGTCAATGCTTCCGGTTGGCGCGCAGTCGCCGTTAAGACGAAGAACGTAAGCAGTAAGAACGATACGTCACACATCGCTGTCATGTCGATCGACGTACTGGCTCTTTTTACTTTTGCTTTACCCATTTTAAATTCTTCTTTTTAAATTAAAAACTCAATCTTCTATCCTATGATGCTTTTGATTTTTGATTTCCATAAAATAAAATCAAAAACTTTCATCATAGTTCTTATTTGTGGTTTGCAGCGTATGTTTGTACGATTGAGAAACCAGCTTCGTCGATAGAGTAAGTTAATTTATCGATTTTTGCAGTAAAGATGTTATACAATACGATAGCGAATGTTGAAGTCGCGATACCAGTTGCTGTATTGATCAAGGCCTCAGAGATACCGTTTGCCAATTTAGCTGAATCTGGAGCACCACCTGTTGCCAATGCCGAGAAGGCTTTGATCATACCTGTTACCGTACCCAATAGACCACATAATGTACCGATAGAAACTAACGTAGCGATAACGTTTAAGTTTTTCTCTAACATTGGCATTTCTAATGCTGTAGTTTCTTCGATTTCTTTTTGAATTGCAATAGCAGCTTTTTCAGTGTTTACTTCAGGATCTGCAGATACTGATTTGTATTTCAATAAACCAGCTTTTACAACATTTGCTACTGAACCTTTTTGTTTGTCACACTCAGCGATAGCTGAATCGATGTTTCCGCCATTGATTAACGTTTGGATCTTACGAACGAAGTTCCCTACGTTACCTGTACCAGATGCTTTGTTGATAACGATAAAACGTTCTACGGAGAAAACCCATACCATTAAGAATAAACCAAGCAAACAGGAACGATAGCACCAGCATGGTAAACCATTCCTAAATAGTTACCTGGATTTGGAGCATTTTCATTATTGTTGTCAACAAAGTTTGTAGGGTTACCCATTACAAATTTCCATAAACAGAAACCAACGATGAAACAGATGATGATTGCAGCTTGAGCGAAGAAAGATCCTCCGTTGTTGCTCTCTTGTTTTGCAGCAGTTTTAGGTGCGTTTGCCATTTTTCTAATTTTTAGTTTTTTACTGTTGTTTAAATATATAATGTTGTTTAAATTATATGCACTCTTATTCGCTTTTGAAACCAATTTTGCAAAGCAAATTTAATATTTAATGTCAAATTTAAAATATTCCTCTTAAATATATAAAAAAAATCAAATTTGTTTTTAAAACTGAATACACCATTAATCAGTGTTATTTTTCTCAGCAGTTCCCGTTATATAATCATTGTTACTCTATGCTAAATCGCTTATTCGCAATAATTATTTTACAATGAAAGCCATTTTTTTTTGATATGCAAAAAAATCAAGGATTTTAAACGACAAAAAGTAAGTGATTACTCATGTTTTCGAACAAACAGACATCCCACACTCAAAGCATACTTGCCTAATAGACAATTCATTAGATTTACCACGATTATCCCTGATATACTTGTTTAACCACCAACCAATTTTACGCGATACCCCTCTTTAAGTAACAAATCATAGATCTTTTGTTTAAACTCTCCCTGAATAATGACCTCCCCATCCTTCACTGTTCCACCCACTCCGCACTTCGTTTTCAACAATTTACCTAAGTTCTCCAAGTCTTCCACTTTTCCAACAAACCCCGTAACCAACGTAACAACTTTCCCCTTCCGCATTTTCCGGTCAAGCTGCACTTTTAAGTTTTGCTGATTTACAGGTAACGTATCTGCTTCCTGAAAAAAATCAGCCAGCTGATAGCTGAAGCTGTCATCTGTTGAATATACAACGCCCTCATAGGACTGTTTCTTATTTTTACTCATGATCTTAACAAATTATCTTTAATGCTTTTGGCATAATGGAAATATCCAATTTATCGCCAAGTTCGATCGGTTCCCCATCCACATGAACCGGTGACACCTTATCAATCTCGATCTGTATGTTCTTTCCAGGAATGATCTCGACATAACTGGATTGATCTGCCGATTTATTAAAAAGATGGAAAATCATCTTTGGCAAAATGTAAAGCGGAAATTTGTGCACGATACAGACATCTAAAATGCCATCGTTAACCGAAGCCTGTGGTGCGATATAGGCATTATTTCCATATTGGGGAGAGTTCGCTACGCTGATCATAAACGCTTGCCTTTCGTATACCTTTCCATCAATCGTCAATTTGTAATGTGCAGGCTGATACTTGCTGAGCACATTAAAAACGGACTTCATATAGCCCAAAGGCCCGCGAATATTTTCATTGGCAAAATTTTCACTTACAGAGGCATCAAAACCTAAACCCGCGATATTAAAAAATCGTCTATCATTAATTACACCACCAATCCACCTCTATCGATTCAAAACGATTAATCCGACGGATAGCAGCAGCTTCATTCATTGGAACCCCCAAGTAAAGCGCCAGGCCGTTACCAGAGCCTTCAGGAATAATCCCCAATGGAATTCCAGATCCTACCAAAGCGGAGCCCAGTTCATTGATCGTCCCATCACCACCTACCGCGATGACTGCGTCATAGCCTTCTTTGACCGCTTTCAGCCCAATTTCGTAAGCATGGTTCGGTCTCGCGGTCTGCTGAAAAGTAGGATCAAACTTCTGCAGATCAAGCACATCCAGCACTTGTTTTTTAAAGGAAGTTTTATTTTTCCCCCTGAAATAGGATTAATAACAAACAGTATTTGTTTACGTTCTGACATATCCAAAGATAGCGGAAATTACCAATTTCTTAAAATAATGTAATCTTTATACTGATTAACGCACTTCCCTATGCTTTTAAAAGTTAAAATATAAATTTGATTTTAAATAATCCTCAAAGTATTGTAGCTTTGTCGCACAAAAAAAATAGAATGTGGACTGATTTGCGTGCTGTTGCGTTACAAGGCAACGACAAGGAGATTGCAACCACAGTAAAAAAGTGCTAAAAACCCTTCGCTATCACGGCTCTTATCACTTTGCTGTTATTTCATTCTAGCGCAAATCCAATATTAAAAATTACGTAAAGCATGGCTTATTTATTTACGTCAGAATCTGTTTCTGAAGGGCATCCAGACAAAATTGCGGATCAAATTTCAGATGCATTAATAGACAATTTTTTAGCATGGGACGAGGATTCTCGCGTCGCTATTGAAACACTAGTAACCACAGGACAGGTTGTCCTTGCCGGGGAAGTTAAATCAAACATATACCTCGATGTTCAGAAAATAGCCCGTTCGGTGATCCAAAAGATTGGCTACACCAAGTCTGAATACATGTTCGAGGCAAATTCCTGTGGCGTTCTTTCGGCGATTCACGAGCAGTCTGCTGATATCAACCAGGGCGTAGACCGCAAGACAAGGCAAGAACAAGGTGCGGGCGACCAAGGTATCATGTTTCGGTTATGCAAACAACGAAACTGAAATTTTATGCCTCTGGCATTGGACCTATCGCATCGCTTACTTTATGAATTGGCCGAGCTACGTCGCGAAAATAACGAAATCAAGTATTTGCGCCCGGACGCAAAATCTCAGGTTACCCTTGAGTATAGTGACGATCACAAACCAAAAAGAATCGAAGCAATCGTAATCTCCACACAACATGACGACTTCGATACGGAACAAGTTATGTTGGATAAAATTACACATGACATCAAAACGATCTTGATTCCTCGTGTTAAAGCACAATTGAAACCAGAACTTCAGTTGTTATTTAACGATGAAATTAAGTTTCATATCAATCCAACTGGAAAATTTGTTATCGGTGGACCTCACGGAGATACAGGACTTACCGGTCGCAAGATCATTGTCGATACCTACGGCGGCCGAGGTGCACATGGTGGAGGGGCTTTCTCAGGAAAAGATCCATCTAAGGTAGACCGTTCAGCTGCATACGCAACGCGCCATATTGCTAAAAACTTAGTGGCAGCAGGTGTTGCAGATGAAATTCTCGTACAGATTTCCTATGCAATTGGTGTAAAAGATCCTATGGGAATTTATGTAAATACCTATGGAACGAGCAAAGTAAATTTGACCGACGGTCAGATTGCTGAAAAAATTGCTCATTTGTTTGATATGACTCCCTACGGAATTGAAACGCGTTTGGGTCTGAGAAATCCAATTTATTCAGAACGGCAGCCTATGGACACATGGGAAGAACACCAAGAAAAGTAACCAAGGAATTCGAAAGCTCAACTGGCGAGAAAAAGCAAATTGAGGTTGAACTTTTTACCTGGAAAAACTGGATTATATCGATAAAGTGAAAGAAGAGTTTGGTTTGTAAGAGCCTACCCTCCATAAAAAGATAAAAGGAAGACATGATGTCTTCCTTTTTTGTTGTTAAAATGCCTATTTTTCATTAACCACAAAAAACCTTTTCTCACGATGAGCGTCATTGGTATTGGTGAATTCACGAAGGTTTTGTATCTTAAAGCTTCTAAACCGTTTCAATCATGAAAAGACGCAACTTTCTTCTAGCACCCATGGTGCTCGTAACTGCTCCCACATGGCAAATACAGTTCAATCGGATGAGGCTATCGAGTCCAGCACCATTGTACACGTTGTCAATTTTGGCTAAAAAAGATCTCAGTGAAAAAGAAAAAAAAATTTCGTTGGATTTTTTGAGGACCTTCGAAAATCGACGTCATCAAAACTCTTAATTATGGCGTTCCGCTCAGACAAACCCGAGACCTGTCGTAGACAACAGCTTTGACTATACGTTGATAGTCACTTTCAAAACCTTAAAGATATTACAACGTACGAGACACATCCGATCATTTAAAGCGATCGATAAATATCAACATCTCTGGACAAAAGTAATGGTCAAAGATACCTCCATCATTAAATAAGGCCGCGTGCCTTAATTTCCAAATATTTGTTGATGGAGTTAATGGTCAGGTTTTCGGTGCTGTATAGATTGTCTGAAACCCATTGCGAATCAGTTCCTGTACGATAAGTTGTTTCTCATAGATAAACTTTTCAGCAATGACCTGGTTGTAAATATCTATTGTCTTTTTCGGCGCACTCTTCGCTAAATCCTCTATTTCTACGTTTTAAAAACAACAACGACAATAATGTGCTTCTATTCAACATCGACAGATAATTTATCTGACGTCTTAAGGAATCTAAGGTCTCAAAATTTGTATAGACAAAAATCAGCGAACGTTTATTAATATGTGCATTGGCATAACTATATAATCTTCCAAATTCTGACTCCTCAAATTTGGTCGACACCTGGTATAGTGCTTCCGAAATCTTGTGCATTTGATTATTCCTCTTCTCAGCGGCTATAAATGCATTGATATCCTTTGAAAAGGTTAATAATCCGGCACGGTCCTGCTTTAAGATGGTCGCATTGGAAAGAACCAGCGCAGCATTGATCGAGTAGTCCAATAAGGTAAGACCGTTGAATGGCATACGCATTGCCCGACCTAGATCAATAAAAGAATAAATTGGCTGAGACTTCTCCTCTTCGTACTGATTGACCATCAGCTTCTTTACTTTTGCAGATGCCTTCCAGTTCATGTGTCTATAGTCATCCCCCTGCACATACTCTCTAACATGGTCAAATTCCATAGCCGAACCAATCCGTCGAATACGCTTTATCCCCAGTTCATTCAACCGATTACTTGTTGCCAAAAGCTGGTATTTTCGGAGTTGAATATAGGATGGATAACAGGGTATTTCCTGTTCTTGATTGGTGACAAACCTTCTTTTGAAAAATCCAAAACGCTTAACCAAAGCCATACAACGACCAAACTGATAAATTCCCCTTTGTGTGGGTCGCAAGGAAAACAAAATTTCCGAGCGCTGAAAGGCCAGCAAACTTGTCGCAAAATCTTTATCCCGAATTTGAAGCTGTACCGGAAACTCCTCCAATATATCCACTTTTGTCCCAAACGGGTAAAAAGAATTCACAATCAGCCGCATCGGGTTTTCATCGCCATTGGATAATTTTTCAGGATATACCCTTGTGACCTCAATTCGCCCCCTTCCTGAAAACAAGACAATAAAATCAAAAGCCAAAACAGCCAACCATATCCAAAAAACAATCCAAGCCACAATCAACAATCCTTTAACGAAAAAAGAAAATGTAAAGAGTGTTGCTACACCTAATAGGGAGTAGAAGAATTGATTTGTTAGAAAAAGCTGCCTTAATTTCTTCATTATCTTGGAATTTCTACAGAATTAATGATTTGGTCGATGACATAAGCGGTGGTAAATCCTTCCATTTCCCTTTCTGGAGTCAACATGACACGGTGGCCCAGTACGGCAGATGCCACCCTCCGAATATCCTCAGGAGTAACAAAGTCTCGGCCTGTCAACGCAGCTGAAGCCTTTGCTGATTCCAACAAAGGCAATAGAAGCCCGCGGTGATGCCCCAAGGGTCAAACTTGGGTTCGTTCGTGTTTTTATAATAACTTGAGCAATATAAGTTAACAACTCCTCATGAACAAAGATAGATTTGATCAATTTTTGGAATTCTAAAATTTCCGCGGCCGAAACTACAGCTTGAACCTGATCCTCTTTATTCTCAGCTTTTTGGCATGGTGCTCCTTTAATATTTCCAGTTCCTGTTCAAGTTCAGGATAATTCACATTGATCTTAAACAAGAAACGATCGAGCTGAGCTTCCGGCAATCGATAAGTACCTTCGTGTTCGATGGGGTTTTGTGTCGCAAAAACAACAAATGGTCCTGGCAATCGATAGGTCGTTCCATCGACCGACACTTGTTGCTCCGCCATACTTTCAAAAAGTGCAGCTTGTGTCTTTGCCGGAGCACGATTGATTTCATCGATTAAAACAATATTTGCAAAAATAGGTCCCCGACGAAATTCAAATTCATTACTTTTCAAATCGAGTATCGACGATCCTGTTACATCCGAAGGCATTAAATCCGGTGTAAATTGAATCCGCTTGAATTCACTGTGAATAGTTTTGGCAATCAATTTTGCGGATAATGTTTTTGCCACCCCAGGTAAGCCCTCGATCAAAGAATGCCCCGAAGCCAAGATCGAGATTAAGAGCATGTCAATCAATTGATCTTGCCCAACGATTACTTTTTTCACCTCCGACTTTACCTGCGCCATTTTATCGAATAAAACGGACACATCTATTCGGTTTTCAAAAGATATATATTTATCGAAGTCACTCATATCATTTTTGCTTTATGTTTAAACTCTTCTATTGTATCATTAATCAATTTGAGATCAGCCACATCATGTTGTTTAGCATCTTGCATACGAACAATCAGCCGGATTAAAGACTGTGTCTCTGCGAGCGAAACCCCAGACCGCTCAGCCAGTTCCTCACTGAACTCTTCTTCCGCAACATCAGCGTGTCCAAATGAAAGCGCATCCGAAGATCGTGCAGGAAGTAATCTATTTTTTTTGCGACCATATTACCTGGTGCACCATTTTCATAATATAAAGTAGCGATGGTTCCGCAGAACTCCTTCGAGAGATTTGGTTCCGGGCTCACTACCGCCACAGCCCGCTGCTCACGTCTACTTCTAAACACAAGCAAAAGGACTAGCCCCGCTAACAAAACATACCATGCTTGCCTAAGACCATCATTCATAAGCAATACACGCAAAGGAGTCCGATATTGCCCCATATTCGCTTTAAAATCATACCAAGCGATCGGCTTATCATTTAGATAAGATAACGACTTAGCAACATAGGCATATTGCGAGGCGGAATTCAGCAAGTAATAGTTCCCAAATAAATCAGGGGTCAGGTGAAGATAGAACGTTCCTTTACCAAACTGAACCGCGATGAAGTTCGGTAGCGCAAATTCCTTATAGGTGATCGAGCCCAAAATGGTCGCATTTTTAGGAAGTTTTTTGAATACTTCGCCAAGATCTGATTTACTGTAATGGATTTTATTGTTATCGTTCATCAACCGCACGCGCAACTGACTTTTATATTTACACCTTTTTTAAAACCATAGAAATTATCTGCTTCCAAACCCAGGGAATCCAATAGGTAATTATCAATATCCTCGGCTACAATCATTGCTTTCCCACCCCGGTTTACATAATCCAGTAACTTATCTTCCGCTGCTTCACCCATCGAAAAATAGGAGGTATAAAAAATAAGTTAGCGTCTGTTTTCTTTGTGCTGTCCAGATACTCATACAATGGTCGCTCAATCGTTGTATTCTTTTGATCAATGATATGCTTCAGTTCTTGACGCAATACATAAGCTCCAAAGGGATTTTTATCCTTTGCATCAAAAGTCCGATCCCAGATAATAGGTTTCTTACTTGTTGCATCGATAAGAGCTATTAGCACTAACACAACAGTCAATAATATCAATCCAAATTTTACCGATCCCTTCATTTAATCTGTTTTTGATATTGGTGAAACAATTGCTGATATTGACTAAAATTGTCTTCTGTTAATTCAAATTGACCAAACCAGACATAATCAAATATTCTTGTACATTCAGCAAATCCACGACGGAGCTCCTCGTTTTGAATCTCTTCTGCAAATTCAGCATTTGTTTTGCTCAGCTTCCATTTTATATGATCTGATTGCGCTAGTTTCTGAATATTCAATAGCTGTAAGTATCGAATTCCCAACGCATAATTCCTTTGGGCAATAGCCTCCTGAATATAAGGTTCTAGGTTGCTATTCATCAGATTTCGCTCTACATACGCTAAAACGTCAAGTTCACTCTCTTCTTCACTATGTTTAATAAAATATTGTTTTCTGTTGTAGAGCACTTTATAAAGGATAAACGCTAATGCGATGACAGCTAAAAAAGCAAATACATAGCCAAACTCTTCCCGAAATTTATAGGGATTATCTGGCATGATACTTCCAATCCAATCCGCGAGCCGCGCAAGGATGCGCTGTAATACGCCTACGCGATCTTTAATATTTTCTGAATAAACAAAATCATCGGTCTCGTAACGTTTGATGATATCCTGATAAGGATCCATTTTAAACGAACGTTCTTCGGTATATTTTGGGATTGAATCAAATAATGTTGGATCCCACAGGTCAATTTCATCTTTTTCCTGTTGGCTATTAGGAGCTTTTACGGCTATTGAGTCAATAGCGACAGAATCGGCTACCACTAAGGTAGAATCTATTTGCACATTGAGCGAATCGATTCTATCACTATTGGAATCCGTGTCCCTTGGTTTTGGATCACAAGCATAAAAAACGGATAATAAGGCGATACCAAAAAAAACGAAGATTCTATTCACCATTTCCTCCTATCTTTTCGATCATGCCATAAATACGTTCTCCAAATTTGAGATCCTTGGCCGTTTCGTAAATAATACCGTTGGCCAAAACACCGGACATATAAAGAAATAGAGTAAATAGTGTGATAAATAAGCCCCCAAATGTCATCAGCAGTTTTCCCCAGGATGAATCAAAAAAGGCGGCATCTATACCTAAGAAATTGAATGATAAAAGCCCCATGATAATCAAAGGAACTATGGAAATCATCATGACCGCCATTTGAAAAATAAAATTTACGATATAGGTGGCAATACCATATTGAATCAATTTTTTGCTCAGCATCACATAGGCATCTGTAAAACAGCTCCCTAGATCCGAATAACCTTCCCGATAAAATAAAAATGAGCAAAATAACCAAATGCCGACCATAGACCCCAAAATACCGATCGCAAAACTCCCGACGAAAGGGATAAAAGCACAAATTGCAGCGACGATGGCCAGGGGAATAAAGACGACAATTAACGCCAATATCATGGCAATTAAAAACATAAAGTATTTCCCGAGGTTTGATCGGAAATTCTTCAGCACCTCCGCGCCCGAAAATGCTGTACTTTTGCGCTCTTTGAGCAGTACAAAATATTCGATAGAAATACCATAAACGTAAAGCCCCAAAGCTACCAGCGCCAGAATGAGTAATCCAGCCCAAGTAAAAGCATCGATATCCTCAAAAGAATCACTGTTGGCAGAGAATGTGATTTTTGTAGACAGAAAATAGTAAACTAAAGCAATCCCTGCTAGAGGTACCGCAGATAAACCAAAAATAGTAGAAACAAAGTGTCTATAGATCAATTTAAAAAGATCTATGAAACTTTGAACAAAGTCCCCTACCTTCCGTTCTTTTGAAACTCAAATCTATTTCCATTGAAATCGTTTTGCTAGTCGATAAGGATTAATAACATAAAAATAAAGGATAGCCAGTAAGGATAAAACGATAATCAATAAGCATAACCAAATTGACACATTATAATACCGTGTTACAAAACCTTCCAATGTACCAGCGATAATAAAAAAAGGAATTGTGCTGACGAGAACTTTCATCGCAATCTTTGCTGTGCGGACAAAAGATGTTAAACGTGTGAAAGATTTAGGAAATAGAATGCTATTACCGATGGCCAACCCACATCCTCCAGCCACAATAATTACCGAAATCTCAATAGTGCCATGAATCCAAATCGCCGACATGGCTTTCCCCATAACGCCGTACTGGAAAAACATATGGTGAAATGCACCAAGCATAATACCATTACTAAACAAAACATAACCTGTGCCTACACTAAAAATAGTCCAGCAGCAAAGGCCATAAAGGCAACCCGCACATTATTAATCGTAATCCAAATGCTGACCCAAAGTTACTCCCCTTTCCATATACCGCAGCAGGATCTCCTGCTTTTATGCTTTCTATCGTCGAATCAACATAGTAGTCGCCTAAAATAAGCCGAATAAAATCCATATCGTATACAGACGATACAAAACCAATGACCGAAGCCAAAACAAAAATTAAAAAGGAGTATAACAAAGGTCTACGGATGGACCAAATTGCTTGTGGTATCTCTTCGGTGATAAAAGATTTAAACTTATTATTGGAAGCTTTCTGATCTTTATAGATTTTCTGATGGACGGTCACGGCCAGTTCATTCAGATAAGCCTTTACCTTACTTTCAGGATAAAAGGTTTGTGCATATGCCAGATCATTTGTGAGCTCAATGTAATTTGAGGCCAATTCATCTGGATCAACCTGCATATTAATTGATAAATTATTTTCAATTAACGTCCATTTTTCTTTATTTCGTTCTACAAAGGATGCTTCTCTCATTAATTTTTTTAACTGGCATAACCAAATATAGGAAATATCCATGATTGAAAAGCACAAATTAGAGCTAAAATGACCTAGATATGCTATATTACATTAAATTCAACTAATTTGCATATGAATAAGCTTGAGATAAATACGGCACAAAATGTAAAATCGAATATAATCTTGCAGTCTTGGCTCAAGAATGATCGCATTTGCAATAGATTATTTTATTATAGTCTGTTATTATTTCTTTTGCTTTTTTCTCTTGGACAGCATAACATGAACGCAGGAGATCCCTATCTCTTTTATGGGATTATGATGGCATTGACCTTACCTGCATTTTTTTATACTTTAATTACTGAAACAGCTTTTGGAGGCCAACAGTAGGCAAGAAAATCATGAAAATAAAGGTCGTCAAACTTGACGGCTCACGTGCCAACTTCTATCAATACTTGTCCAGATGGAGTCTATCTATCGTAGATATCTGGATGACGATGGGCGGTGTCGCCATTACTTCGATCGTTTTATCCAAAATGGACAACGCATTGGAGATATTGCTGGTGAAACTTCTGTTATCAGTCTCAAACCTACCTTAAATTGAGCGACACAATTTACGAAGAGACATTCGACAACCACCCTATCCTATTTCCACAAGTGATTAAATTGAGCGACAAGGATGCTAACTCAGTCAAAGAGATCTATCAAACAGCTTTTGATAGAAGAGACGTAGGAATTTTTAACTGCTTTAGTACAACGCCTGGAAACGGTGATGGAGGTTAACATCCGGAAAAAATGACCCCAATGATTTTGTCCTGCAAGTCATGAAAAGATCATTACAGTATGTTTAAGGATAAATAGTTTTAAGCCCATCGTTGATTCGGCATTCTCTCGGTTAAAAAACGGATATCGATCGGAGCTCGTTCGGTGTTTCTTCGCTTTCAACCGAAGAAGTACCGAACGAGCTCCGAACAAGCACCGAAGAAGCACCGAGTAATCTCCGAAAAATGATCCCTATGTCT
>MQUG01002734.1:0-18100 GCA_007213375.1 Steinernema feltiae | reverse complement strand
GTTGCAGCGTTGATTTCCGTAATCCATTCCGACTTGTTGACAGCGCACGTAGCGGCATTTTGGGCAGAGCGCTTTAGAGCCGGCCTTTTGATTGAGAGAAGGAACAGACCTGAAAATGTTGATTCAATTCATTCGCCTTATAGACACAAATGCTAACTTTGATGAGTTAAAAGAAACGAATTTGTCTGTGTTGATCGATTTGTCTGTTTTTAAATAGGCTTTTGTCTGATTTTGGCTAATTTCGATGGATTATGTCTGATTTTTAATGAATTTGTCTGATTCTGGACCCAATTTTGTCTGATTTCGATTGATTTTTGTCTAATTTTGGCCCATTTTGTCTGTTTTTGACCGAATTTTGTCTTAAATTTTCTAGAATTAAAAGCTCAAAAACCAAGCAAACCTGGATTGCAAAGACTCTCATTCTCAACACAATCAGTGGCCTTTCGATGACACTTCGAACGTCGTTTGAAGAACTGGGCGCAGCCTTTGCAGCAGAGGATCCGTGACCCGTAGTGCTTAAAGTCGGCTTTGTCTCCTCGCAGATGGCGCAGCGCGATAGAATTTCTGGCTCTCACGGTTCATCTTAACCTTGGCCATCTTGAGGCGGTTGGTTTGAATCAAAACAGTTGATTTTGGCGGGAAATCTGAAAGAACGCAGCTAGAACACTTGAAGAGCGCGAGCAAACTAGTCACAATATCCGACAACTGATTCTTGCCTCCTGCTGACCGTTGATCCGCGATAGCAGAACAAGCAAACATGCCGAGCGCGTGTGTTATCTCCGAAAGAGCGCCGTTTTTCGGAGATAAGCGTGCGACAGGTCAAAACAGTGGACGTTTGTACCGAAATGATCACCAGGAGCGCGGAGTACTTGACCACAGGACCTCTAGGCTGCGCATCATTTCCATCGGAGCAAGATGACGAGATCGTTTTGTCTGAAATCAGGCTTTTGATCGAATACTGTAGCTAAAGACAAACTGTTTTTGGTCATTTATTTGTTTTCTCTCTCGAGATTTACCTAGCAAGCAGACACAGATTACCGTTAACTGTGAAAATTGTTGAACTAATGAGTTTATTTGACTCTATCCTTAGTCAGCAGTGTGAGAATTCGATAATCTAGCGCCACTGTTTGGCACTTTGATCAACAATTGAAGAGGAGATTCAACGCCACTACTTTAAAACGTGCTAGTTTCTCAGTCTGAGTCGATTTATTTGCTCGTGGAGCAACTTGACTAGCTAGCGAGTTACAGACTTTACTGTCCATTTCATACATGCTGAGCACTCATAAACTCGTTTTACGGCCTCAATTCAGTTCTCCAAAACAAACGAAAAACGAAAACACACTGACGACTGCCGTCAAGCTAGAAGACCGTGTGACTCTGGCTGGTCAGAAGTGTGGGAACGTTGACTGTTGAACGTCGGCTGTGTCCTTTTAAGCGACAACAGACAATGTAGTCAACGAGATCCGCACACAAAATCACCATCAAAGTGAGTGCAGAAGCCAGCAAAATGACCGTTACAGACGTCACACACCCTTTTATGTACAACCACATTTCAGTTCTCAAAAACAAACAAAACAGAAAGCACAATAACAACAGCAGTCAAACGAACGTAGGCGGAGCTCTTTGAATTGTCTAAAAACAAAGTTTAGATCACTCAAAAGCAATTTTCTCACCTTTCGATGACGTAGACAGAGGCGCTGAAGTGGTCGAAATCGGTTTACCAGCAGCCGCAGCTGTTGTCGTCGATGAAGCACCCGTTGGCTTTGATGACGTGGAGCTAACTGACGCTGTTGTCAATGGAGTCAGTGGCGCTGCGTTGATGATGAAACAGACGTTGTCTTTGGCGACGTGGGGCTAGCAGAAGATGTCTTGAACTGAGTAGTAGTCGTTGGCTTCAGCGTCATTCGAGCCGGTGTGGTTGTTGGCGTCTGCGTTGTCGTTAAAAGCGCGAGGTCCTGCAGCGAATACTTGATTTCGACGTATTCTTCTGCGCACGCTTGCAGATTCCTCCGGTGAAACTCGACCGTCAACTCTTGAACTTGCGCCATTTTGCTTACTTCAGTGATCGGATTGACAAACAGCGCGCTGAAAAATTCACATAATTTCGCTTTAGACCCACGCAGCTTACGTGCTGTTGTCGCTGAATCGAAACGACCACGTGACATTCGCGCATTCGGCGTTGAAAGGCGCGACGTCAAAGTGGTAGAGAGGCTTCTGCACAGTTGGAGCCGTTGTGAGCACAAAGGAGAAGCCTGTGGGGCTGTAGGGATCCGATGCGATGAGCCCGACGTTGCCGTGCTCGACTTTACGCTTGAGTGGGCAAATCATTGACGAATTGTTGTTCGTGTTCGCCTCGATTGAGCCGATGAAGTTGCGCACCCAGGCGGTGGAGTTCACGGTGATCATGATCGCGCTGCGGAGGAAGACGCTGTTGTCGTAGGAGAACTCGGTCTCTCCTTCTAAACGAGTTCAGTTCATCGCACCGCTGAGATTCAGCAAACGACATAATTGCAAATGATTGAATTTCGGCACAAATCATGAATTTCGTTTAAAGTGACCGATCTATTTACGAGTTGATTGCGGCTTAAACAAGTCTAAACCAAAACTCACGTGAACGAAGCGAGAAGCGGCTGACGCGCATCTCTTAATCCGTTCTCCACGGTGGCCACATCCACACGCACTCCCTCGGGCAGTCTGTCCACGCTGGACACAAAATTATCATCGTTTCTCTTCGTATTGATGATGACATAAGGACACATCGATTGCAAATCGGCGTCTCGGATAACGATGTTCGTCGGCGTCAGAATGAACGCCGGACAAGCGGCTGATGCGTCAATCGAATGCGAAGAAAAGAAGTCGGGTACGGTAAGCACATTGCCACCCTCTTCTCCCTTGTCTCCGCAATCTAAAAGATAAAGAGACTGTGTAGGTAGGTTACGGTAACCGTTTGTTTTACAACAACAAACACTCTAAAATGAGGGTCCGTGGTCGATGAGCCTACAGTACTTTACAAATACTATGATTTGGCTATTCTATAGCTACATCACAGTGAATTTCGAGTAAGTCAAGCAAAAAAAGGCGGCGTTGAACTCGTAACCTCTGCACATTAGCCATTCACGCTTGCCAATCTGCTATGCACCTTACGCGTGTAGAACCATCTAACCAGCCTTGATCTAACCCGAATTTCGTCATTGTGGGCAACTTACGGTCGATTTGCGCTTTGGAAACGAACAGGAACATTGCACTCCGCCAGTAAGTTGAAGTCGCGTTGAGACCCGCGTAGAGATTGCCGCGACGAAGTTGAAGCGTCCGCGCAGACTCTGCGAAACAGATTCTCTGCATGTAGAGCCATTGATCCTGCTCATGGTGTTGCTCGTGTTGCTCTGCGTTAAACGTCTCACAAGAGCCATTCTGGTATACGGTAGTCAGCAGTAGTTGAGAGTAGTTGAGATGTTTGTGAAGCCACGGCGAGATGAAGAACAAACAGGTCGGTTCGTTCAATTCAACCTCGGCGACGTCGTCGCTGGCGAAGAGCGTGAACGGAAGACTGTGCGACACGCTGGCGCCGACCGGAGGCGGCAGATCGCAGAAGGCGTAATGAGGTTTTGTCGTTGGCGTCTGCGTTTGTCGTTATAAGCGCGAGGTCCTGCAGCGAATACTTGATTTCGATGTATTCTTCAGCGCAAGCTTGCAGATCTCTCCGGCGAAACTCGACCGTCAACTCTTTGACTTGCTGGGTGTCCTCCACATCAGTCGGGTTAATCAGTTGAGAGCTGCAAAATTCACTAAATTTGCCTTCTGACTGCGCGCCTTACGTGCTGTTGTCGCTGAACCGAAACGACCACGTGACATTCGCGCATTCGGCGTTGAAAGGCGCGACATAAAACTGGTAGAGAGGCTTCTGAACGGATTTTGCAGTCGTGAGCACAAAGGAGAAGCCTGTTGGGCTGTAGGGATCGGACGCGATGAGTCCGTCGTCGCCGTGCTCGACCTCGCGGGTTACAGGACAAATCATGGAGGAACCGCTGTTCGTGTTGTCGGCCTTTGAGCCGATGAAGTTGCGCACCCAGGCGGTGGAGTTCACGGTGATCATGATCGCGCTGCGGAGGAAGACGCTGTTGTCGTAGGCGAACTCGGTTTCCCTTCTAAACGATTTCAGTTCAGCGCACCGCTGAGATTCAGCAAACGACCATAATTTGCAAATGATTGAATTTCAGGCCACAAAATCATGAAATTTCGCTTGAAAATGCTTAAAGTGACCGATCTATTTATTTAACGAGCATTTATTGCGGCTTAAAACAAGTCTTTAGAAAACCAAAACTCACGTGAACGAAGCGAGAAGCGGCTGACGCGCATCTCTTAATCCGTTCTCCACGGTGGCCACGTCGACACGCACTCCTTCTGGCAGTCGATCCACGCTGAACACAAAGTTTTCAACTTTTGGCTTCGTATTGATGATGACATAAGGACACATCGAAGTCGCCCCGACGTTTGTCGGCGTCAAAATGAACGCCGGACAAGCGGCGGTTGCGTTAACAGAGTTTGATGACCAATAATACGGGACGGTGAGTACGTTTCCTCCGAGAAATCCATTCTTATCGCAGTCTGAAAGAGACTTTTGATGACCGTTGATTGCTCAAATTAGGGCCGATTGTGTAGTAAAGAGTGAGTATTACAGCAACAAAACAAAGTTGTAATTGTGGAGTACTGTAGTTTTGTGAGCGCTCCAAAATCAGGGGATTTGGTTTACTGTAGTTGTTGGAGAATTGTAACCGCGACCTTAGCGCGGGGATAACAGACTTGTGTGCTAATAAACAGGTCAAACGCTCACTTTTAGAGACTCAGCTAGCTAGTCCATGTGCTACATACATTGATATTTCGCTTTTTATCGTTTGTTTGTACACTTACGGTCAATCTGAGCTTTGGAGACGAACAGGAACAACGCGCTCCTCCAATGGATCGAAGTCGTGTTGAGACCCGCGTAGAGATTGCCGCGACGAAATTGAAGCGACCGCGCAGACTCCGCGAAACAGATTCTCTGCATGTAGACCGACTGATCGTCTTGCTCGTGCTGCTTAGCGCTAAACGTCTCACAAGAGCCATTCTGGTATACGGTAGTTAGCAGTAGTTGAGAGTAGTCGAGATGTGCGGTTTGTCTCGTTGATAGGAAGAACAAACAGGTCGGCTCGTTCAATTCAACCTCGGCGACGTCGTCGCTGGCGAAGAGCGTGAATGGGAGACTGTGCGACACGTTGGCGCCGACTGGAGGCGAAATATCGCAAGTTGGAGAAGCTGAGATGAATAGTGGACATAGGAACAGTGAAAAGAGGATCAAATTCCTCATGTTGGTAGGAAGAAAGACCATCGAATGCGCCATCTTATCAATCCATCTCAATAGACCTTTGAAATTCCTTCTTCTGCACTCACTGATAGCGTTTACGACTCTCGACACTCGTTTGAGCGAATGTTGTACTGCATCGAACATTGCATAAACGCGATAAAACTTGGAGTTTGTGTCGCTGATGTGTGATTCTAAATTTAATTTTCCGCTTGCTCGACTACAACAGCACGGAGCGCTAAAATTTCAATGACAAAAGCGCCTTTTCGCCGACAAATCTACTTTTTCGCGATAATTCTTCTCGATAAGCTCCTTTCGGAACCGAGTTTCATGCGTCACGAGCGTTTATTTAAGGCAGCGTGGATGCATCATTGCTATGTTATCAGCATCCTGTTAAAGTTTTGCTGTTAGAAGCGTTCTTGATATTACCATACGTGGTCTTTGCAGCGCATTATTGCATTTTCTTACGGTAGAATCTTAGTTTTTCTCTTTCTTTTTGTTGTCTAGGATTGTCGGGAGGCCCGCGTTTGGCCCGATTAGCTCCTCTTTTTTATTATGATTTTCAATTTTACCTTTTATCCTAAATGTACCATTAGATCATTGTCAGTTAGCATAACAAATTTTCATTTTCTTCGCACTTTGCTCTTGTATAGAAAAAACATTCTTTTTACTTTATTTTGCTTTGCTTAATTCTGCTTTACGCCAAACAACCCCTTGATTGCCTAATCAGCCACATATCATAAATCGAGTCGATAGCCCCAGTGAAACGTCGTTTTTGTTATGACTTTTTCTACAATTAATTTTTACAATTAATTTTTTATAGGATGAGAGTGACATGGTTAACCCTGATACCGGTTGTGCTAATCATTGTCTTCACGGGAGGTGAAGGTTACAACGAAAACGAAGCAAGAACCGTTGCTTTCCCATTGGCTTCCATGCCTCTCATGGAAGATCGAATTAAGTTTGGAGAGCAGATGCAAAACTGCATGTCGTTGGCACTTAAGGACTTTGGAAATCAATCAGAAAAGGTGAGTTGACTTCGTTAATAACAAATCCAACACCTTTTTCAAGTACTTTTTTCAACGCCAACTTCTATGCACCGAATTTCAAGATCCGTGTGGGCTGACTTTTGGTTATAGTCGTCGAACGCTAACTGGATTCTTTTCAATCGCAGGAACCGTTTGTCCCAACGGAACTACAAATGCTGGTGATTGTCCCATGCTTGGGCATGAGGCCATTGGATCATTAGGCCAAAGAAAGTTTCGAAATTTTGGAATGGTGGACAACTACTTTTATCAAGTATTTCGTACCGTATACCTCAAATCCATGGCTAAGATGATGGCGGACGAAAACATTGAGAACATCCACGTTACTGGGCACTCTCTTGGTGGGGGGGTGGCGACTTTAATCGCCTTATCTCTGCTGGATTTCTTCCCATCCGAAAACATCACTCTGACTACATTCGGTAGTCCCCGTGTCGGGGATGATGTCTTCGCTACCAGTATCTCCAAAGTAAGTGATTGCGTGCAAGCAATGTGAGCAACTCCTTTGCAGCTTCGATACAATCGTATCACGTTTCGCCACGACCCCGTGCCGTCATTTCCCAAAGTAGACTACGGAAAAAAGGTCTACAAGCACGGTGGGACGGAAATTTACTACAGATGCGGGTTGGATGGGAAATACGATGTCTGTACAACAAACACATCGAGCTGCGTGGAAGGAATCGGCATCAGCCAATACAACGCTACTAATCATCTCCAGTACTTCTCAGAACCACGGTCCCTCGCCGATTACGGACGCTCTGGATGTACGCTCAAACTGACAGAGCCGTCGGAAAATGCTTGTCCTCCGGGCAATTAATTTGGGAAGAAAGAAGATTGGGAAGGTTGGGAAGAAAGAAGGAAACTTCATCGTCATAAGGTCTTTTCCTAATATCATCTTATTCAAAATAAATGTGAAGTTCTTGCACCTTACGTCACAGTGTGAAGGTCTGTGATGTACACTTGACTTGATAACGAGCTCCTTGCGCCGCTCACAAGACCGACCGCCATGTGACAAATACGCGCGCTCGTTCATCAACATGTGCACCACCGACAAACCTTCGCATTACGGTATCATTTGCCAGCGTGTTTTGCAGGAGTAGACGCTGCCTAGATGAGGAAAGCCTTCACTTGTCAGTCGTCTCCTCAAATGTGATGCGCTGTTCCTTCTTTCACGCACTCATTTGGTCCCACCACGCGCAACATGAATTGCCTCGCGTGTCAACTGTTTTTGCGCGTCCGCGCGACTTCTGAGATTTCAATTTTCAGTTTTATTTGTTCTCGTGAGCGTCGTCGTCGTTCCTCATGCTGACTCTTCTCTCGTTGCAGAGTCACAACCTCCTATCAAGATGGCCAGAATCAACGATGAGAACCGGATCGACGTCTTGTCGTCGGATGTGAACAAGCTAGCGATGGGAGACCAAGAGTAAGTGCATCATCGTTTGGCTTTGAAACTGATTTCCGTTGCTTGCAGGAACAAAGGGAGGAAGATGAACGTTTTGGACGACTTTGAAATCGGTCGTGCGATCGGTCAGGGCAAATTCGGGACCGTATTTCTGTGTCGTGACCGAAGATCGCGATTTGTCATGGCGATGAAGGTGCTGTTCAAGAATCAAGTGGAGAAGTACTCAATGATCCCACAGCTTGAGCGAGAATTGTCGATTCAGTACCATATGACGTTGGTTTTACTCAGTTTTCCTGCATTTCATCACTATTGTTTTAGTCACGAAAACATCCTGCGGCTGTACAGCTACTTTGAATGTCCGAAGCACTTGTACGTCCTTCTCGAGTACTGCGATGGAGGAACGCTAATGAAGAAAATGAAGCAACAGAATAATAAACTTTCCGCCCCGCAAGCCGCGTTCTATCTCGAACAGATAGTCAAAGCCCTGATTCACTGTCACGAACGCAAAGTCTTCCATCGTGACCTCAAATTGGAGAATCTACTGCTGACAAAAGACGAAGTGGTGAAGCTCGCCGATTTCGGATGGTCAGTTCATGTGCCGGCAGCGGATATGCGACGTTCGACGACATGCGGAACGTTGGACTACCTATCGCCTGAGGTACGGCTGCAAGGGTTTTTGGCGTTGAGATTTTAAAAATTCAATTTTAGATGATTGAAGAGATTCCGCACGATCAGAATGTGGACAACTGGTCCGTTGGAATCCTGCTCTATGAGTTTCTGGTTGGAAAGGGACCATTTGTCGTCGAAAGCACTACTGATACGATGAGCCGCATCATGAAAGTACAGTATGAGTTTCCGGCCGAATTCCCCGAGGGCGCTAAGGAGATCGTTTCGAAGGTAATTCGAGTTTTCCTTCTTGTATTGTTGGTTCTTGTCACTGATTGTGATGGAATAGCTGGAAACGGTAGCTACTTGTGATGCCTTTTTTGGTCTTTTCGCTTATTAATTTGGTTTGGCTGCTGTCAATCTAGCTAAAGTGCGAACATTTCAATTTTCAACTGCTTTTTGTATAATTTTCTATTGTTTCAGTTACTTGTGAAAGACCCATCGGCTCGCATGGCCTTGTCAGCTGTGAAGACGCACTACTGGACCGTCACCGAAGCTGAGAAGTACCGTCAAGAGAAGCAGCTCAGAGCAGGCAGCGCCGTGAAGAAACAGTAACCCTGTAATAATACGTTTTGTCGTTGTTTGTGACGTCAATAATACTACTGGTCCCTCATTGTGCGGCCGCGCGCGAGTACAACAATTGCCACTGATGATCGGAACGCGACTTGCGAGGATGATGATCATGCGAATTGGCGCTCGCACAGGTGCATTGCAGGTCCTTCGATCAGACACAATTCAAGCGATGGAAGTTCGCTTTTGATGTGGTATCCGCGGAATAGTTAAGGTGCTGCACTCTGTGAATGTGAACAAGCGGCTGACGATGCAGCCGCGGACGTGCTAATCAGACGCGATCTGTCGATTTGAAGGTGAAGATCGGATTAGGGGGTGAAGGAGGGAGGACATAGTGGTCCTCAGAGGCTTGTTCGCTTTACTTTCGTCTCCAAAGTGAAATTCGCACTTTGTGAAGTCGTTTGGGGACCTACAGTAATCGCTATTATACATCGGAAAATGTCGTTTATTAGCGCTGTCGCTGCGTACCTCGAGTAGGTTACGGTAGGCGAGAGCGGAAATGGCAAGAGAATCACGTCGAAAATTGAATTCTTCTGACAGGATTTGAACCCGTGACTTTATGTTTGATAATCTGACACGTTACCGACTGCGCTATTCAGACAAATGCAAATTTATTCCCACTTACCGCTTCCGTCGTGACGGCGAACAATCAATACAGCAACAACTTTTACTGAACACCAACAGCCGCTAGAGCAGCTCCAATATCGTCAGCATTACGAACAACCAATCTATGGGAAACTAGATGCAGTCGCTTGTTTGTCAGAATCCAGTTGGTCGACGCTTCTCTGCCGCGTTTCTTGAAGAATTCCTTGCAATCGACGTCTTCCAGTCGTCCGCACTCCTGCGATCGTTGAATGATCGCGTCGAGGACTTCGTTGTACACGCAGTCTGTGTGGATTCGGTTAAATGTACAGTAATCCGGCAGTAGCTTCATGGCCTCTAGGCAGTTTGTGTAAAGATGCAAGGAAGTTAGGGCGAATGGAGTTCTCAACAACATCAGGAGCGTCGGATCTGACGGAGTTGCAGGCTTCCATGTAACTTCAAGGTTGTTCAAAGAACGTCTATCGCTGTATAAACTTACTACAAAGAACCGAACAAACCGATGATCAGCGGGATCGTACGAGTAAGGTTCTTCTGAAGGTACATCATCACTCTCTCCAATGTATCGTCTACAACTCAGACAAAATTCAAGGGTTTTTGCCGTAGAATTGTAAACAAAGTTCAGATAGATGAGCAATCGTTTCTCCCAGAGCGAGCGTCCAGCGGTTCCGAAGTGACCAGAGGGCAAATCGTTCAGCGAAGAAAGCGACCGGTAATCAAAGAATCGCGCGACGGTTTCAGCGAACAGCAGCGGCACGTCGTTCATTGTTTAGTTGACAAAACGACGTCACAAAACACTTTTTATAGCTTCAATAGTGAGAACGCAATGCGATGCCAAAACACGTGCCAAAGCACGTAAACAGACAGGCTTATGTCAAACTTCTCCTCTGTTTGTGAGTTTATTCACCTGCCAGCGTGGTGGTAGGTTCGTTTGAAGACAGATCGCAATCTCGGGTTCGTTGAGCTACAGTACTAGATTTCATGAAAAGCAAGCCTTTTGTGTTGTCCAGACGGACGGACTGGATGGAGTGAACATGGTGACAAGTCGATACGAATATGGAAGGAAGGTTCAGGGCTTATTTATACCAACAAATGGCCGCTGCCAGACGGATGAATCATTGGAATGCAGAACTGGCGCATAAAGCGATATTTTCAGACGCTTTTAATTTTTTAATTTTAATGTTCAGACGATTGCTTTGTGGGGTTGTCTGACGAAAATGCTTTTCATTCGTTCATCTCGCTGTTTTAGTCGTTTTCTAACAAAACGGAACAGCTAAACACAAAACAGGCAAAATGTACTTAACTTTAGTGGTGAGCCGGCCGGCTTGATAAGATTTGTAGCTCGGTGTTTGATGAGCTCTGGCGGTGCTCGATCTTGCTACGCATTGTGCACAATAATGTCGGCCGGTGGACGTTGGGGAAGGAGCTTTCTCACCACACTTCCAGCGTTTCCGTCATGTATGTTTCCGTCCGAATTCCGGCAACTTACAAGTGAGAATCTGTGGAAAATTGTAACGGCATCTTTATTATCTTATATTCAGTTTCTTAATATTTAACGAATGTTTGCGGTCCTACCACGGAGTACAGTGAAACTACCATGACATTGCTACGCCTCTTCGCATCGCCCTTTCTGACCTTTTCGCATCGCTTAATCCCCCGAATTCGCGTTGCTTTTCGCTTCATTTGAGTCGCGCGCTTCGTCCATCTCGCCATCAAGCGATTCCAGCGCCCCACGATGTCCTCCGCCTTCCGACTCCTCTCGAAAGACGGCAAAACGATCGAAATGTCGGCCGAGGCGCTGCAGCAGTCGATCACCCTGCGGACGATGGTCGAGGACACCGACCTGACGGCGGAGACGCCGATCCCGATCGGGGAAATCGACGCGGCGACCGCGCGGACGATCGTCGCGTGGTGCGAGAAGCACAAGGCGGACCCGGTGCCCGAACCCGAGGTCCACGAGCCCGGACCGAAGCCCTCGCCGCCTCCCTTCGACATGCCGCGGTGGGACCGCGAGTTCCTCTCCAAGGAGACGCTCTCGATCCCCCAGATGGCCGAGTTGATCAAGGCGGCCAACTATCTCGAGGTGCCCTGGCTCTACAAGTACTGCTGCAAGCGCATCTTCATCGATTACATCAAGGATCGCCCCGTCGACCAGCTGAAGGCGATGTTCGAGCCTCGGACGCAGAGTTGAGCGCGGAGAGATGGAAGTTGTGCGATGATTGTGATTAATTGACTGGTAATAAACTGTTTGTGTGAAGATTACACTGCTCGTATATCCACGTTATCAACATCCATCACACACGTCATTCTGGCCGAGTGGTCTAAGGCGCTGCGTTCAGGTCGCAGTCCTCTTCGGAGGGCGCAGGTTCGAATCCTGCGGATGACAAACATTTTTTTTCGTTGTTTCATGCGTTCTGCGGATTTACCGGAGAAAGCGACGCTAAAATTTGAAATCAAACAGCCAGAAACAAATGGAAATTGATCCAATTACAAAAAAAAAACGGAATCGTGCTGGGACCTGCAACTATCGCATCTTTTTCAATCTAAGAGGCCTCTTAAAGCATACATTTCTCGCAATCTCTTACTTACAAAACGCATATATGCAATGAAACCACGGATACCACACATTAATCTCTCTTTTAGCTAATTATCGTTCGTGAACTCTGCCGCACCACGACGCTCAAATGTCGTCGTCTTTGCCACAGTGCAAAGGCTGCGAAGACGCCCGGTCGACGCCTCGCTTCACTACGGCGCTTCCTCGTGCAAAAGCTGCTCTGTCGCGTTCCAACGCTACGTCAACAGCCGGAACAAGGACGCTATCAAGTGCAAAACGACCCTCGATTTTGCGTGCCAGGTTTGTGTTAGTGAAAGTCATTATTTTAGTGAAATTTGAGTGTTTAGGCACCGCAGGTGATCGCCAACTCTGCCGAAATGTCGAATCGATCGTTGCGTTCAAATGGGGATGCGGGAAGATCGTAAGTTTTGTTATTTTTACCGAAAAATTCGTTCTTTTGATGCGATACGGTATTCAATAGCAGGATTTTGCTGAAGGTAGACCTAAATTCAATTTTAGACCTAAATATGAGCCGTTTTTTAGACTTAATCTCAGCTTTAGAGTGCTGTAAGCTTAACTTGTTTTTCCAAACACCTTCACTAACAAATTTCTTAGAATTTAGATGAAGCGTCGTCCAATCGTCTGTCATGCAAGCCGATGACACTTGGCTCTTTCTTCTCTCAGCCCCTCTTCTTCTTTGGATCCTGATGTTCACGCGCTTGTGAACATGTGAAGGATTTGTTTGCCAAATTTAAATCAGCGTTTTTGCACTTGAAACCATTGAAAGCCAGTGAACTCATTGATTTGATTGTTTAGGCGTGAATATGAACGTTAATCGACAGCAGAACGCTACCCCGGAAACCCAAAACTTTGTCCTAGTTTCGGTGTCGCTGAATCAAGCGTTTCACAACCCAAACTTTCCCCTAATGTCGGCGATTTCGTTGATTATTCACGAGATTGCACGAATCATCGATAGTCGCTATCCGTTCACTGGACAGGTACGTTTTCTGCATAAAATTCCGCATAAAAATGGCACAAAATCAGGCAAATTGACCTCATATAACAGCGGATGACACCTCCTATCACCGTGATTGTTTAGTTTCGTGGACCATTTGAAACATCAAACTTTTACTCACTTCAAGAGGACTACAGCTATCATAGTCTGCATTTACAACTCTTACTCACACGGTTAATTAATGTCGCCGGCTTTGACGCCGTTCCCGACTGTCTCCTCGCTCGATTCGGATCCTATATAAGATCACACTACGTAAGTTTTACAGGAGCAGAACCATAATAGGTCAAAGGCACTCAACTGACAGCTGAACTCAACTGAGAATTTTGATTTTTAGGTTCTTCAAATCGCTTTTGATAGCTGATAACTAAGAGCCAGTGATAGCGCGTCGTGAAGTTGAAATATAACAGTGCTTTGACCTTTTACGATCTAAATATCTTTTAAAATTGAAATTTTTTTGAAATTGAATTGAGATACGAGAGTACAAAACACTAACACTGCCGAACAATGACCAATTGATGTCTATTGGATCGGAGCAAGCTTAAGCAAATGAATCCTTATAAAAGAACTCTTTCGTTTTTTTTGCGTTTAGAGCAAAGAGCGTCTATGCAAAGAGTGTCCATAAATTAAAATTCCTTTTTGTTCTAGGTCATCGTTATAGGGTGGCCGCAGAGAAACGCTAATTTTAAAAATTCCTTTTTCTAGTTTCAAAGTTTACTGCATTTCAATCTGATAGCTTTGAAAAAGAATTCAGGCCCAATTCAGGCTCAAAAGACATTGTTTCTAGGCTGCCATTGCAGGAATTTGGACGAAAATTCGCACGAAATTAGCATGAACAGTTAGAATGACGATTTTTTGCTCAAATCTGCCCTAGATTGCGAAGAGGCGTTGCGTTGAAAATGGAGCGGTAACGAGATGTTCGCAAGTTCCAATTTTGACTTTTGCGATGATAGTTTGATTTGATTTTGACGAAAGCGAGCAGAATTTTACCCAGAACTTGATGAGAGCTCGAGCTAGGCGCGGGCTTGGTGTCTTTGTGGTCACATTTCAAAGTAAAATCGCAAATGTGGAAATGGGGTCATATTGACTCTAGCAAATACTCTCCCTTGCCGTTTTCAGTTCTGCATCGCGGATCTCCGTCAATCGCTGAAAGTGATCGGCATCATACAGAACTCTGGCATCGCCATCTCGCTGGAGAATCTCTACTTCCCTCTACCGAACGTCCTCGAAGTGCACACAGATCAAGGATTCAAGAATTATGTTTCGCGTTCGTTGCCCGCAATTCCAACGGAAAAGCAACACGAAATTGCAGCGTACGGAATTCCCTAGTCTCTCTATTCTCTACCGTAGTCCTCTTCAGAGCGCTGCAGCAACAACGCAAATACGAACAAGATCTCATTCGTCCATTCATCGCGCAGAAGTCGATTGGAGACGAGAATTGCCTGAATCTCTTCATCTACCTGCTGCTGACCGAGCTGATGATCCAATTCTGCACCGAACAGAATCAGTTCAACCTGAAGCTCACTTTCAGCAACCTGAAAGTCCAGATTTTGAGCGAATTCAAAGAGTATCACAAGAAGGTCTTCGGAATTGACGGACTCGGAGGAATCAAGAACGTCGTTGACTTTTTGAAGCACGCCAAGGTAGGTCATACAACGAGTTCTGGATTAATCTGCCATTGTAGGATTGTGGAGACGCGACCGCCGCCCTGATGAAGACCGTCAACGTCGCTCAATACATCAGCGATCAGGCCTAAATGCGCACAATGTTGCTTTGTAATTAAGGTTTTTCACAAGACCCTCTCGTTGTATTACTGGTTAATTTTGTTTGTCTGTGCTTTGTACCTATTGTCCGCACTGATTTGATGTCGTTGTGATTGTTAACTTTGGCTTATGTTGCTCTAATAAACGTTTCAACACAAGAATCTCGAGTTTCGTTTGCCATTTCCGCCAGGACTTTGCTTTCCGCGACGATCTCCATAATCGCTGATTGCTGCTTTGCTACTACTTGATACGCATGTAGGAAAATGTGCGGTCTGGTCACGATCACCCTGATGCAACCGGCGCAGTTAACAGTGTTAGTCCGAATTGTGCCTGTTTTTGTGGCTATAGTCTATTTCTCGCCTAGCTGTGCACGGGTACTGTAGGTGGCCAGTCGCGACAAGACCAAAACTATTGTGGCAGAATCGTCTGATCCTGCGGATTTTGGGATTTTTGTAAGTTTCTGACGTTTACATCATGTTTGCCGACGTCGAATTGACCATAAACTGCACCCTCACCATTTGTAGAAACCGCAAAAACTCTGTTCTACGTCTAAGCGCCACTCTTTGACGATTATTCTGTCGTTGTGCAATTGTTTGCTTCGAATAGATGTATTCTCGACTGCGCAAGGGAAAATTGAGTTCGGCGAACACGATGCAATCGTTAGAATTACACAAAAATTTTGAAATCCGCAGGTTCAGACGATTTTGCCACAATAGTTTTGGTCTTGCCGCGAAGAACGTTGGGCCACCTACAGTACCCGTGCACGAGAAGACTATGTTTCGAGTCGTTTCGCGTTACTCTGATGGGTGTTGTTGAATGTTCTTCGCTACCTCGATCTACTGTCACCCGGTTATTGAACACAGATCTCGGATTTCGGTCGTTCGACTTCCAGCGCGCGTCGGCAAAACCAAGTATGGATGGGCGCATGGAGTGTGAATGCTTGTTTCGTTGCGCATCTGCTTGTTATGTTCATTTTTTATCTTTTCGTTATTTTGTGTAAATGCACGACGTTTTATGTTGTTATGAATCTATCCTTCACCTCTCGTTTCCGCGACTCATTCGTTTTACCGTGCCGGCGAGTATTTGATTCCGTATTGATTTGATTCAGAACGAAAATGGCGACGATTCACTTGGAGCTGTCAGTCGACACGTACGCCGAGACTGCTTTCAACTCTGCAAGAGTGGAGCTTGCTGGGTTTCAGTGGTAGGATTTGCATCTGTTGTTGTTACGGTTCTGGTTTAGGTTCGTCAGTGGAGAATTCCTTTGTGATCCTAAGTGCTTTCGCATCCAAAACACAAAGATCCACTGCACTCCCGTCAACGAGAAGAAAACATTGATTTGGAGTTGTGAAGCAGCTGGAAAAATCGTGGCGTTTGCGTCAAATTCAGATTTGAAGCGTTCTAAACTCGTGAGTTTTGATAAGCTGCGGAAATCATGCTGACTTTTGATTTCAGTGGTCGCATTCTTACGACTTCCGTCTTTCGAGTATTGAACCTGTGCAGGTGCGTTTTCACGAACTCTTTCCCAAAGGAACAAATTTCGAGGATGCGAACGAAAACATCAAAATGGATGTGCAGGTGGACGCTGTGCGGTATTAAATCCGTTTTGTTACATGTATTTAACTATTTGTTCGTTTACAGTTACAAGTTGATCGATCTCTCCGATCCGAACAATCAGATGATTCAGTCTCCGGACGATGCTGCACAGGTGGACGTTGAAGGCGAGAACCTCTGGACCTCGAAATCGGTCTGTTCGCGCCTATAGTTTACTTATTGATTATATGTGTTTATCATTTAAGATTCTCAGCGCCAATTCCCCTTTCTTCAAAACTCTATTCAATAGCGATTTCAAGGAGAAACTCACCGGACGATACGAATTGAAGGAGATCAAGCTGGATGGATTTCTGCATTTTCTTTCGCTCCTTTACGGAGTTCACGTTGAAATTAACGGTAAGCAATTCTGCTTTTGTTGATTTACAACAACGGATTGCAGACAATAACATCGAGAATCTTCTGGAACTCGGAGACTATTTCCAGTGTGATGTCATCATCTCTCATTGCCGACATTTTCTGTTCCAATCTGCGATTCCTATCGAAAAGAAGCTAAAGTGGTGTGATCGTTTGGGGCTCCACTGCATGACAAGAAAACTCCTTGAAACAGTGGATTCCAAGGCGCTCAAGAATATTGTCAACGGTGTTGATATGCAGGAGCTTTCTTATATGATGAACAGCCAGATTATGTCACGTATGCAGGAGCTTCTCCCTGGATAGTTTTATTGCTCATCGGCTTGTTGTGTTCACTTTTTGACTTTTTATTGCTTCGTATTTTAGTTGGTTAAATGCTTTACGTGTTGTCGCAATGAACGTTGAATTCATTTTATCATTATGTTTCATATCTACCTATATAGTAGCAATGTCGCTGGTGTTGTTTGGCGAAGCTGCGTTGGTTTGATAATTTGATCATACGACATTTGTTATCTGATCTTCTGCTATGTTCGCTATTTGCGCCTTGAGGGAATTTTTCAGGGTATTCGCGTTTGCTGTGTTCTCTTTGCTGATATTTAACCGCTTCGCGAATGAACGTTCATTCCTACATTATTTAGTTCTGATTTCAGTTCGAAGATGACTGCAAAAGCGACGATTCATCTGCATCTTCCGCACGACGAAAAGGAGGCGTGGGAACAATTCGGATCGGAACGAGTAGAACTTGCTGGGTTTACGTGGTATGAATACAACCTGATATTTTCTACACACAGTTTAGGCATGTCACTGGAAAATACTTTGATTGTTATAATGAATTTCAACTAATCAACACGCAGATCCATTGTGTAACCAACACGGTCACCTCTATTTGGAATTGTGAAGCCTTCGGACAAATCGTGGCTTATGCTTCAGATCCGGTGACGCAGCGCTCTCAACTCGTGAGTTCTGCCTGTTTAGCACTTGAAATTGTGACTTCATGTTTTAGTGGTCGAGCGATTTTGATTTCCGGCATCTACAGAATAGCGCGAAATTGAATGCTCCAGTTTACGGGCACTTTCCAGAGTACACCAACTTCATCTTCGCGGAACGTGAGGATGAGCAAAAGAGCTACTTTAAAGTAGAAGTGCACTTGGAGGTCACAAAGTGAGTGACTTTACTGTTGTGATTTT